>VYZU01043309.1:0-13029 GCA_013401355.1 Ceyx cyanopectus
AATAAATAAAATAAATAAATCAGTTTGTCATTATACTTGTATTTCAACATGCCTTTGCCAATACAAAGCTAAGCAACTATGTAAGGTGTAATAACATCAGCTCTAAAATACTTCATTATAATTCTTGATTGACTGGAGCTGAGAAGATGTAAGTAAAAGGGCTTTTTGCTTTCTTTTTCCAAAATAAAGCCAGTAATTAACTGAACACAAACTAATTATTTTTGAAGCACCCATACTCCACACACTGCTTCTTGAGTCTAGTGAAAGTCTGCTAGTGAATGTTAGTCAAACCCTGGCTTCAGCAGATTTCTCTGTATTGCAAAGGGGCTTCACTGGAACACCATTAGAAGCCACTTTCAAGTTTGACAGGCATTCACAAATTCAGCAGCTCTGCCACAAGCTTTTTGAGCACTTGCAGGTCAAGGAGCTAATATCAGCTACAGGACTATAGTGAAACAATAGGCTACACAAAAATAAGCTAAATCCCATGCAAGCTACCTTCAGTGAGAATGCACATCTAAAGAGACCACCCTAGAAATCTCTGAGCAGCAAATGTTGTCCTGTTAAGAGCTGGATGTGTCTTTTATTCATGTCTGTTGTTATCTCAACATTGCTAGGATAAAGCTTTATAAACAGCAAGCTTTCCCTTCTGCAAAGAACCAGATTTTCCTCATGAATTTCTGCCATTAGGAAAGCAAGGGAATTTGGTCCAGGGAAGGAGCAATCCAGAGGATAAATGAGGGAGCTGAATAGAGTGCTCTAAGTACAGGAGATATGTTTTATAAAATACCACCTCTTTTTGCTGTTTCAGACTCCTTTTTGCAGCTACCAACAGTGCTGTTTGTACATGCAGTCACACACAAACTGCTGCATTTCACTACTATTGTCCTGCAGCTCAAACACAGACTGCAAAGGGAGTGCGCTGGCACAGAATATTCCACAGAACTCCAGAGCACAGTAAATGAGAGAGCACGTATGCCATCCCAAAAGCTGGCCCTTTGGTATTGACACTGAAGTGCCAAAGTTCCAAACATGAGACAAGCTTTCTTGGGCGTGCCAGAAATTCCCCAGAATGTTCTCACACCATCTCCACAGTGTAACAGTCAGCTGGGAAATCACCAGTGCATATAAAACATGCTTTGTACAAAGGCTCCCTCTGAATCTCCCACTGCACACGTAGCCTCAGCTGCTAAACCCACACACTATGGACTCCAACTCTGAGGCACAGGAGTTGCAGTTTATTACCACACTAATCTAACCTACTGCAATAAAATTAACAGTAAAAATGATTTGGAAGTATTAATTTCAAAATATCATTCCTGGTATGATAATGGCATATATTTGTGTTTCTTTGTAGAATCAATAATTACTGTATGCAACTGAAATGTTCAAATATACTGAAGATGCTCCACCTCTATCTGCCAGTCCTTACAATGGCAGCATCAGAGAGATCTCCAATGAAAAAACTACTCTTAGCTGTCTCTGTGATCACAGCATTTTCCATCCACTAAAGAGAATTTTGTTACATGATCTCAAGATTACATGGAAAATCTGTAGCAAAGCCTAGAGCCCCAAATTCCTAGGTTCTAACTTAAAAACCTCAAGAACCATGTTTTAGGTTTTCTGATTGCTCTCTGGAAATGCTTTCTAGAACATGCCTTGGTAACTCTTGGAGCTAGGAGCATGGGTTGCAGAAAGAGCATGGAGGGACAAAATATCTCTGCTTTGACCTCACAGTTACCTACATGGAAAAAACACTTCTGTGTTAGACCACCCCAGAGAATACACTGTGGGAGCTGCTGAGATACCATACTAATGTTCCTCTTCATGTCAGCCCTTCGTGTTCCACTGCACATCTCTAAAGAGTGGGCAAATCATCAAGGGACTTTCAGGGTGCAGAGTCATAATGGAACAAGCAAATTAAACAAGCCATCTGTAATTAACCCTGCTAGAGCTTCTAGAAAGCATTCAAATGCTCCTGAGCTAACACTTGTCATCTTTCAGGGCATGTCCAAACTGGTCTGGGTGATCCTGCTCTGGCAGGGGGGTTGGACTAGATGAGCTTCAAGGTCCCTTCCAACCCCTGACATTCTGTGATTCTATTCTACATTGACCATACTCTGTGAGAAAGAGCAGGGCTGCAGAGCAAAAGCTGCACCTAGATGCCAGCAGTGGGGAGGCAGGTTGCTCCCCTGTAGCAGCTGAGCACAGCCAGCCTGTGGGCTGTAACACGTGCCAGAGCCACTGCCAAGCACAGAGCTTGCAGTGCACACAGAGATTTCTGCATCTCTGAGAGGAGCAAAGCCACGGGAAACCCAGAAGATGACAGTAAGGAGAGATGCCTACGGCTCCAGAGGGCTGTGGGGGGTTATTTCAACACACAAAGCCACTGACTCCAGCTTTTCTCAGCAGCTGCAGTCAAAAGCAAAGTCAGAAGAAAAGTCCAACCTTTCAAGAACCCACAGGAGATGGGAAAAGATTTTTCAGACCTTTTTATTTAAATCTGCCTGACCCAATAAATCTGTGAGTTCTCTCGAAGAGTATCTCTCTTGTTCTAGTTTATTAATTTGTGTTTGTTATAATAAAACAAGGATGAGAGGCTGGGAGCCACGTTGAGCACTCTGGCACATCTGCCATGCAGAGAAGCTGAAGCCATTCTGGCTCAAGGCCCTGGCTGACTCCAGGTCCCACACAAATGCCTTTTTACACAACCATTTTCTCTTTCAACATAAAAATTGGACGATCTAAATCAATAGCTGGAGCTCACAATGGATGCAGAGCAGCTGTGGTTTTGAACAACGCGTGCAGCCCTGTGGGCTCCAAACCCAGCAGCTGCAGGGGGAGAAACAGCAGGGGAGGGAAAGCCCTGCCAAGGCAAACCATCAGGTAGCAGGCCCTCAGCAGTGAGCATCCAAGGGGAAGGTAGCATTTTAAGCAATGAAGGGGTTTGTTTTTTTTATCCTCACATCTATTTTGTAAGTAGCAGGAAGGAGTCGTTGCATTTAATCTTAAAGTAATCCCCTTTAAGCCTTAAGTGCTGATGTCTGTGAGCACAGCCTTCTTGCCAGCGTTCTAAAGGCACCAGAGGGGAGTGAGAACAGCTCTGATCGCAGCAGAGCTCATCAGACTGGTATCAGTGTCCACTTTCTGGCAGGTGTCCATTACAGGGCTGCTAAGTACTGTATTTTGTACAATTGGATGGTGCCTAGAGGAGGTACCACCTGATATTTACTTACATTTGGCAATAAGTTTGGAAATTGTACTGAACTATTGGTTTAGCCCTGGAGACTACAAGGTGAAGCACTGTCCTTTCAGCAGTGCACCGTCTGCAGAGCCCCATAATAAATCTAACAGGAGAAAAAACCCAAACACAGAGAGATTTTTACCAGCCCTCTCCATGCCAGAAAGCAAAGGAGCAGATATGCACCATGTGCTGAGCCACACAGCTCCTCCAGTTAGGCACCTGTACAAAGCATCAAGTATTGCTATAAAGTCAGCTGAAGCAGGATATTCCGTCCTTGCTCAAGAAGGCTCGAGGCTGTGGATGTGAACTCCACCACAACCTTATCAAGGAAGGGCCAGAGCCAATCAGCTTAAATTAGGAATGGGACAACTGAAAATAACTCTGGTCCAGTGCATATATTCCTTACAATAGTGCATGAAGCAGTAGAGAAGTCACAAGAGATCCACTCACTGTCAGACATGGCAGCAGGTGAGTTGTAGCACCTCTTTGGTCTACCAGCTAACATGACAACTCAGGGTACTCTTCTCCCCCACCAGCATTTCTTAAATCCATGTTGTTAAACCACAGCACCAATACTTAGCTCAATGGCACCTCTGCACTCTGCCAACCCATTATTGTCACTGCCAAGAAACAAAGGGGCTGGTGATGCAGTTCTGTGTAGGACAGAACAGTGGTACATTATTACTTGTAATATACCTATTATAGGTATAAACCTATATAATATACCTATATAGATATAAATATATATAGGTTTATAGATATAAACCTATATAATATACCTATTGTTACCTATACCTGACAAGTGCAACGGCCAACCTTTAAAATGAACCAATCTCTTAAAGAACAGATCTCTTCAGAATTTACACCAACACCAGCTGGAGGGAAGGCAGAGACAATGTCACCAACGACATCCTTACACTGCTGCCTGGGCTGTTCAGGTGTGTGTATGTATTCATTTCAGGTGTGTGTATGTAATAGATGTATGTATTTAACCAGGAGTGTGCTGAGTCCAGACACAAGCCCATCTGCTCTTCTGTCATTCTGCTCTGAAGTCAACTCATTACATCCTACCTGCCACATCACAATCTCTTCTGAGACTGGCTCAGGGGGAGGAACACTGCTGGCATGTTCGTAACTGTGTTTATTAGATGTATGTTCTTAATCACACAAGCCATAAGCAGACTGTGCAGACAGGACCTCTGCCAACAGCAGGTGTCTTGAGGTTGCTCCTCGTTGTAATCACTGGCACCAGAGGCTAAGATGCACCAACAGAGTCTCTGAACCCTCAGAAACACATCCCATTTCCATCTTATGTACTAATAGAAAGTGAAAATAAACTAGAAAGGCAATACAGCTGGGCTAAGGAAGAAGGATGTGAAAAACTGGTAACCTTTTGCCATTTCAAATGCCATTAGTGACTGGGCAGTTTTATCCATCCAATCAGTTTTGACCAACATCAGAATATCCTTTTTCTGGAAAACAGAACCTCACCTGTAACACCTCCATCCACATCTTTCTCACCTTCTCCCCATTCTATAGCTATCACCATTCTTCATATGAAGCTGAAGTGCAACCAAATTCCCTGAGTGCCTTTTCATCAGACTTCCCAATAAATAAATAAAGCCTATCTTGCAGAATAGTTAATTCCAGGGAACTGCTATTTCTTACATGCTTTTATTAAGTCTGTGGTACCTCAAACACCTGCAGGTATAGTATTTACCTTCACACCTTAAAACTAACTAATAAAAGGTCTAGGAGTTAGTAAAAAGAAAAAGGAGAGGAAGAAATAATAATATTTAATAATACTTTACACACACAAGGTCCTTCCGTGAGACACAATGAGCCTAGGTATCAAGAGAGGAGAACTTGGAAAATGATGATGGGAGCACTTAACAAATGAGAGAGTTTTTTGAATCACACCTCTACGTTGAATGTTGAGTTTCCTGCTATAAAACTGCAGAGTTAATGTCCTCTACATTTCCAGTGAAGTCTTGATGTGACCTCAGTGGCATGAAATGATAATAAACTCCACACATAAAGAAAAATATTATTTTTCCTTGCTGTTCTCTTGGGGAGTTGGGACAGGAAAATAGAAGAGGAAAGAAAAAGAGAACGTCTCCTAAAATTGATTTAGCCCGGAAGATTACATCACTATTTCTATAAAACACAAATCTACCAAACCCAGTGTATATGTTCTACTCCAGTTTGTCCTCAGGAATTTCAGATGAAAACAAATAAATACATATAAAAGGTACAAGAGCCTTATTTATGCATGCCTTTTGGGAAGTAACCTTCAAATACCATCTGACTTATTTAAAATTATATACACATACAGATATGTATGTTTATATACACATACAGATATGTATGTTTATATACACACAAAGTATACATTATATATCATGTACACACATGAATGTAAAAACCACTTGGAAAAAAAACCCAGACCAAATCAAACAATACAAAAGTATTAAATAAATATATAAAAATAAAAAAGCAACATACACTACACAAATGAACATCAACTACCTTAAAATCAATGCTGTACAATAACAAAGGAATGGAAACCAGACACCTGTTGCACAGAGTTTTTCTTTCCTATCATACACATCTTAGGTAGCAAAGTTTAAAACCAATTACACTTTGAATATACAATGGGCTAGTGAGAGGTATGGACAATTCAAGACACATCTGACCCTTCTGTCAGTACTCACAGGACAGTTTCCACATAAAAATCTTATCTCCTTACATTTTCCAGCACTATTTATTCAGCAAAAATAGCCCTTTTGGCTCCAGCCCCTGGGAAGCAGCCGCACTGCAGCTGGCAATGACCAGCACACCTAGCTTGGGGCTTCAGAAAGCCACTGATGGCTTTTTATCAGCTGTCCTTCCAAACTCACTGGGACAATCCACTGAGACCCAGGGTTTTTACAGGCAAAATGAATAGATTCCAGCCAGTAGCCCATGAACCATAGCCCTCAAGAACTCAGAAAATTCCCACCTAATCAAAGCTGCCAACAGGGTGAATTAATTCACACAGCTGAGCCCTCATGGTCTTCCATTCATTATTCCTGAAACATTTATTTTATATATTCCTACTGAGCACTGCTCCCTAGGGTCATCAGAAGATGTTTTGGGGGAAAAAAAACCCCAAATAAAAAACCCCCATGTAAACCTTAGTTAAGAGTATTCCCTTTTTCTTAAGGATGATTTTCTTCCAAGTTGTGTCTGAAGTGAAATCCTCCTGTGAAAGGGTTCCAGGGAAGGACCAGATTCAAAGAAACAGTACAAACAACATTTAAAATCTTCTTGCAAGCAGAGCTGGAAATGACCAACAGTCACCTAACATAAATCATTGAATAAACTGAATAAAAGTTTAGGAGGAAAAATGCACCTAGCACTTTATTCCCTATTAGTCACATTTAAAGATTTAAAATAAGTAAATAAGGAAAAAAAATAAGTTGGCAGGATTTGCCATTTCCCTGCTCTTATTTCTGAGTGAGCTATAAAGGGACACATGGAGAGAAAAGCCCTCGTAGTGAGATGCTGCATTTCCAGGATGGGTTTATTAGATTCATAGTGCATGACTGAAAGGAGCTCATTGGAAGCAGCTGAGTGGGTTTTAAAGCAGGGGATAATCAGTTGGGTAAATGACCATTTATTGTCTTTAGGACTTAACACACCCTGGGAACACGAGCCCACCAGTGAGTGACTGGGGCATTGTAGCTGCTCTGACAATGACTCCCTGGTGTTGTCTGGGGCAGAGCTCTGGACCTTGAAGCAAGCAAATGACTGTGGACTTGCAGGGGTAGAGATGACATCTCCAGAGGCTCCCTGGTGTTAGCAGAAGACAGACAGTGAGAAGTAAAGACACCAGAAGCACGCTGTGCATAAAAAGCAGCTGCAGGCTGCCATAGGAGTAGAAATGCTGCTGAGTGGGAAGTACCTGTATCCCACCTTACACTAAAAGAAGTTTTCTCTATAAAACCTGTTCAGCTGGGCACGGTTAAAACACATCAATACCATCTCAAAAACAAACCATCAAACAGAACTTCAGCATTCCAGCCTTGTGAATATTCAGAAACAAAGTCAGACCTCGAGGCAATAGCTGGGAAGATGGCAGAGAAAAAACATTTACTACTTTCATTAACAGCTAATCTTTTCAGGAATTTCCAAAGTAGCATTTTATTCCAGACTGTAATAGCCTCTTACATAACTAAAATGAAAAACATTATGTTCATAAAAATATTTCAACTGCTTATTACAAGAATTTTCAAATGCTTTTAGCTTTCTCAATTTAATTTTCTCCATGCTGTAACGTTTCAACAGATCCCAACACTTGTGGTTTGATCTCTGGCTTGGTGCTAATCCCCTCCACTGCTGCAAACTGAGCACAGGTTTGGCACCATCAGTTTGCTAATACAGGAGAAAGGTCATTACAATCATTTCTTATCTGTAAAATAATGCATTTTACTCCAGAGTTTGGAGGACAGCACCTATAGGAAGTGGAAATGCAATATACAAATACACACAAATTGTGGAAATACAGATTCCCCCACTCTATATGGGACAGAAATTGTTGTGAAACACTATAGATTTCCTCAGGGCACTATAATATTCAGTTTTCTGTTTTTGTTGGAGTTTGTTGTTTCAACAGACACATTCAAACAGGAAGGGGGAGGAATGTTTATGTTATTTTACTCTTCAAGGAAAGTGTAACAAAAAAGGAACAGTAACTAACATTTGAATTATGTCAGAGCTGTTTTGAGCCTTCTTTTACTGCATCAAAAGTCAGGTAACTAAACCGAAAACTATTTTTTTTCCCTTTTTATTTTTTTAGTTTTCCTTATGCAGTTTACTTTTTCATATTGATGTTCTTTTCTTTTAAAAACATATACAAATAAAATAGTCACAGCTATATTTATTTGCCAATTAAAATCATTATGCCTATAAAGAGTAAATGTAGTACGTAATTCAAATGTTAGTCTTGGGAATTTGAGATTAGAAGCCTGATGATACAAAGGCACTCAAAGAAATTGTTAAGGAAGCAGTATGTTAAGCATCTGAAACATCACAGAGCATTATATAAAGGGATGGATTTGTCAAGAACAGTCAGTATCAATCCAGCTCAAATTCATTCTCTGACAGGGCTACAGAAAATGAAAAAGCAGCAGCTTGCACTATTTCTTGACTTTTCTGCATTTTTTTAAGACAGCAGAAATCACATTACATAACCAAACTAGGTAAAATCAAGAATGATTTTAATGATTTTTCAACTATTTTGTAGAAGAGGTATAAGAGGTATATTTATATAAGAGGTGTAAGAGATATTTATAAGAGGTATATTTATCTCTAAGAGAGATAGATTAAATTAAATTTGTCTTTGCAGACAACAGTGCAAGTCTGAATATCAACAATCGAAAGATTATTTCAGCCTAGCAACATATCCTAGATTTGCTCCCATTTCAAACTGCCATTAATTACCTGGATGGCAAAAGAAAACAGACTGTGTGGGTCACCAAGATCTCTGCAAGAACTTGGAACACTGGTTCAGAATTCTAAGTGATTTTGAAAAAGCAATAGCCTGAAATCAAAAAAGATTTAATTTAAGAAGTCATGCCATACAACAGGATGGGAGAAAATGGAATAAAAATAATCAAGTGAGGAAAAACCACTGAGTCAGCTGTACCACCCAAAAAAAGACTGTGGTGTTCAGAGTGGGCTGCCAACTGACTATCAGCCCACAATGAGATCCTGCTCCAAAAGAAGGATTTTAAATCAAGTCATCCTGGAGCAACACTAAGAGGAGCAACATTATTGTGGCCATTTCTATTTTTTTTTCCATTTCACTTCTATTTAGCTTTAAAAAAATAAATCTGTCCTTCTCCCACCTATTTGCTAACAGTTTTGACACAGCGAAGACACTTCCTTCTTTAGAACCTGGCACAGACTTTGTGGCACAGAGTTTGGGTAAAAATTAGTCATTTTTGTCAGTTAATTCCAGGCTGAATCCTGCTCCAACACTTGGTTTCAGTTTCACAGTGCTTCTGAACCACACTGTCAATAACAAAATAAGTAGTATGCTTAATGTTTCATTTACCCACCTCCTGGATTTGGGGGGATCTGTGGGAGCAAGAAGTTAATACTCTGACAAAAACTTTTCCTTACATCAATGTACCTGAGTCAACACTGCACATCAGAATCAAGAGTTGTAGGTGAGCAATACCAGTGGCAATGAAATCACCATTTTAAAGAAACAAACTTATTCTGTGCTTACTTCTCAGGTGCTTTTTGCTACCTCCAGAGTTGGGTTTAAGCACAGGTTAATGACACATTCCCAACCANGTGCTGTTTGATTGAGCATCAGATTAGAAATACTTTCTGTCTGTGTCTTACACTTGTCCAGGTTGTCATCATTAAAAATGGAGGCTTCAATGTTATTGTTAAACCTTGGATGTGACTATGACAGAAATTTACAGCATGAAATTGTCAAATCTGCTGTACATATAAATCACCTACCAATGTCCTAGAAGAAGCAGAGTTGTCATCTTTTTCATAATCACGTTAAAGATTTCCTGCATGTTCCTGGAAGACTGATTGAGAAACATGTAATGGCCAGGAGACTATTCTCTGCACTTCCCTCTAAGAATAAAATCAAAGCAACTTCTCTAACCAAAGAGCCATCCTTTATTTGAATTATGGTATAAACCCATAAACTTATTTTCACTTGGCCACCTGCCACATCCTTATTTGTCCTCGCATTTATCTTGAGCAGAACTTTACTGTACTTTCATCCACAGGCCTTTCAAAATGTGGTGGGGTTTTTTTCACAGGTTTTTTTTATAAATACTATCTTTCTTAATGATAATTATCAATTAATATATCTGGATAACAGGCATAGCAGGATATCTGCATGCATCTGGCACTCGTTTGATGCTGGTAAGGTGATAATTGAACTTGAACAAAGAAGAGGACATCATCAAGAGGTCAAGAAGATGCTGCCAGGAGTAGAGTGTCTGACACCACTTGCTGTCCAAAGCAGCCTGTGCTAAACCAAAGGTACTAAAGTAACTGGTTTCTACCCTGAGTGCCAAAAGATAAAAGACTGCTGTGTTTACAGCCCAGTGTGCTCCAATTATTCACATAAGGATTTAACTCTTGTCAAATTAAGGTCATGTTGACAGGTTTCAATTACTAACAAAAATAATGTGAATATCTCTGCAGTGCATTTGGGTATTTGTAACACAGTGTATGGCTCTGCTGTCAGCTGTGCACTGCATAGCAAAAATGGAGCTTCCTTGGGCTTAAAATCTATGATAAAAACCATGACATTATAAATCAAAGAGCTTCAGTATCACATCATGTACCTTCAACCACCACTAGAAATACAATAGAAAATTGCATACTAAATAAAACAAAACCACCACTAAAATTTGCCAAAGAACTATAGCACAGACAGCTAGAGCATGCACACATTTCATGCATTTACCTTCATGCACATATTTTTTCATGGACTCTGAGCAAAAGGAGCAGCAAATGTTCCTAGCTGAAATATAAAAATTGTCTNACCCAAAAAAAGACTGTGGTGTTCAGAGTGGGCTGCCAACTGACTATCAGCCCACAATGAGATCCTGCTCCAAAAGAAGGATTTTAAATCAAGTCATCCTGGAGCAACACTAAGAGGAGCAACATTATTGTGGCCATTTCTATTTTTTTTTCCATTTCACTTCTATTTAGCTTTAAAAAAATAAATCTGTCCTTCTCCCACCTATTTGCTAACAGTTTTGACACAGCGAAGACACTTCCTTCTTTAGAACCTGGCACAGACTTTGTGGCACAGAGTTTGGGTAAAAATTAGTCATTTTTGTCAGTTAATTCCAGGCTGAATCCTGCTCCAACACTTGGTTTCAGTTTCACAGTGCTTCTGAACCACACTGTCAATAACAAAATAAGTAGTATGCTTAATGTTTCATTTACCCACCTCCTGGATTTGGGGGGATCTGTGGGAGCAAGAAGTTAATACTCTGACAAAAACCTTTTCCTTACATCAATGTACCTGAGTCAACACTGCACATCAGAATCAAGAGTTGTAGGTGAGCAATACCAGTGGCAATGAAATCACCATTTTAAAGAAACAAACTTATTCTGTGCTTACTTCTCAGGTGCTTTTTGCTACCTCCAGAGTTGGGTTTAAGCACAGGTTAATGACACATTCCCAACCAAGCTGGCATCCAAAAATAAACCAAGAGAGAGACAAAACAATTAATTACTCTTTCAAACATGATGCATGTTTATGCTGTCTGAAAACAATACAAAGGAAGGCTGATTCCTTGCTAGCATTTAATTTTAATTAGATGGTCTGTGAATAAAAGCACAGACTGGCTTTCATGAACAAACCTTCTTCAGGCTTTTATTATGACAAGAGAAATTACCTGCTTCTTAGGTCTGTATCACAATTTACAGCAGTAGGTACTGGAAGAAAGAGAAATGAGAGATGCAATGAGAATAGCTGAGGCCTCTCTCTTCCCTTCTCTCTCCTTTCTTCTTCATGCAGTGCTGTTTGATTGAGCATCAGATTAGAAATACTTTCTGTCTGTGTCTTACACTTGTCCAGGTTGTCATCATTAAAAATGGAGGCTTCAATGTTATTGTTAAACCTTGGATAAAGCTCAGATGTGACTATGACAGAAATTTACAGCATGAAATTGTCAAATCTGCTGTACATATAAATCACCTACCAATGTCCTAGAAGAAGCAGAGTTGTCATCTTTTTCATAATCACGTTAAAGATTTCCTGCATGTTCCTGGAAGACTGATTGAGAAACATGTAATGGCCAGGAGACTATTCTCTGCACTTCCCTCTAAGAATAAAATCAAAGCAACTTCTCTAACCAAAGAGCCATCCTTTATTTGAATTATGGTATAAACCCATAAACTTATTTTCACTTGGCCACCTGCCACATCCTTATTTGTCCTCGCATTTATCTTGAGCAGAACTTTACTGTACTTTCATCCACAGGCCTTTCAAAATGTGGTGGGGTTTTTTTCACAGGTTTTTTTTATAAATACTATCTTTCTTAATGATAATTATCAATTAATATATCTGGATAACAGGCATAGCAGGATATCTGCATGCATCTGGCACTCGTTTGATGCTGGTAAGGTGATAATTGAACTTGAACAAAGAAGAGGACATCATCAAGAGGTCAAGAAGATGCTGCCAGGAGTAGAGTGTCTGACACCACTTGCTGTCCAAAGCAGCCTGTGCTAAACCAAAGGTACTAAAGTAACTGGTTTCTACCCTGAGTGCCAAAAGATAAAAGACTGCTGTGTTTACAGCCCAGTGTGCTCCAATTATTCACATAAGGATTTAACTCTTGTCAAATTAAGGTCATGTTGACAGGTTTCAATTACTAACAAAAATAATGTGAATATCTCTGCAGTGCATTTGGGTATTTGTAACACAGTGTATGGCTCTGCTGTCAGCTGTGCACTGCATAGCAAAAATGGAGCTTCCTTGGGCTTAAAATCTATGATAAAAACCATGACATTATAAATCAAAGAGCTTCAGTATCACATCATGTACCTTCAACCACCACTAGAAATACAATAGAAAATTGCATACTAAATAAAACAAAACCACCACTAAAATTTGCCAAAGAACTATAGCACAGACAGCTAGAGCATGCACACATTTCATGCATTTACCTTCATGCACATATTTTTTCATGGACTCTGAGCAAAAGGAGCAGCAAATGTTCCTAGCTGAAATATAAAAATTGTCT
>VYZU01043309.1:17812-42756 GCA_013401355.1 Ceyx cyanopectus
TTTTTTTCCCCCCCTACCTTGATCTGTCAGGTAGGATTTTTGTTTGCTTGCTTTTGGGGTTTTGTTTTCCACCTAGCTTTTTATCACCCAAAAATGCTGCAGCAAGGAGTTCCACAAACCAGTTACTTGTTGTGTGAAGAAGCAACCAGCTGTTAAACCATGCCCATCATTTCTCGCACGTTGACAAGCAGCCATTTGCTATTTGCCCACTCTGATGATGTCACAACCTGTCTCTAGACCACCATTCCATCTTTTTTCTTCCTATGGAAACCCTTCTTCACCTTTTGAACATTTTTGACACTTGTTTTGATCCTTTTATGATTCCATAATGTCCAATTTGAGATGGAAGAGCCAGAACTCCAGGCAGTGTTCAAGATGCAGCTGACACACAGATTTACTCTTTTACTCTTTCGCCCAACATTCCTTTTCTAGTAATTCCAAAACTCTATTCACTGCTTTGAACTGGAACAAGACAGCAAAGTCAACGCTGTCATTTAGGACAACATCAGCATCATCTTCTTGAGCAGTAACAGTCTGTTCAAAGCCCATAATTTTATTTAAGATGGTTTTGCCCCAGGGTGCATCATCTAGATTGAATTTCATCTGCCACTTTATCTCCTAGTTACTCAAGATCAATCTACCTCTGCTAGAAATGCTGAAGTAACCCTTATCTCATTCTGCTCCATCGACTGTCCCCACTGGCAAGGATGTATTTCTTGTCTGACACCAAACTTCTCTCCCTGACTGACCCACCAAGTCCTATGATGGGCAGCAGCAAACCATGGAGATGACACAGCCTGGAGATCCCAGTCCATAAGGGTGAGTGGCAGTGCAGCATTTAATGGATTAAAACTACCAAGTGGCCCTACAGCTAGAGCTAAGGGCAATAGGGAATTACATCAAGACAGGTTGCAGTGACATGCTTTCCATTCTATGGAAAGATTTTTAACCTGTCCAAGTTCATTGTAACAGCCCTGTATCATGTTTTCAATAGAAAATTTTTATTATATTTTAGATATAATAAAATTCATTCAATACAGAGGCCCTTGATCAAAGAGAACTCTATAAATATAAGGGCTTTAATTTTCATTGATTTATCTTAAAAACCCCTCTATTGTACCTCGTGGAACTGCACTATTGCAATGGCAGATCAGAGTTTCTTCTGGAGTATTTTTTATTATTTATTCTAAGCTGATAACATTAAGTCTACATATATTAGTCATCAAAGATTTCAAAAGCTTCCTCCTCTCCCTGCTCAAAAAAATCAACCCATTCATAAGAAATACTAGATAGTATTTACTATTAATATAATTAACTGAGGAGAAAACAAAGCTCATGCTCGGGCTCCACATCTATGTGGTTACCTCTTTCAAGTTTCCATCCCAAAACTCCTGCTTCTTTTGTTCAGTCAACAAGTCACTCCTAATTACATTTATCTTATTACAGCACATACACACTCCCTAGGGAAACCTTATTTGAGAAGCATCTCACCACTCAAGTACCCATTCAGCTCCTCAGAGAGGTAGCTGAGGAACTAGTGACAGTTCCCATCCACCATTCAAACCCAACAGTTTCTGACTACTACAGAATTAAATTCACATGCAATAAGTGATTTAAAACAATAAAGATAAACTAAGAAACTGGTTTAAATTATCAAAACTAATCCCCAGTGCATAAGCACTGCACCCTTCAATATGCTGTCACTTTAAAATAGGAAACAATAAGCATCTCCTACATTTATTTAGTCCTTGAGTAAGAATTTGTTTCATGAGCTAAAGAAGCACAGCCTTCATGTCTAGCACAGCTCATAATAAAATTAACAAAGGTATCGGAGATTAAAATGTAATTTTAAATACTGGAAATTGTATTTTTTTTTTACATTTCAGTTGAGCAGAGCTATTGACAATAGAAGTAGCACTCTGGCTGCCCATGCCAGTGCAGAAACAGTGAGAAAGCAAAACTCCTTCCTGCAGTGCACTGTGCCAGGATGTGTCTGTCCCTGCTGAAGTCAACAGTCACAGAACTACAGCAAAGGCTGGGTTGAAAGGGACCTCTGGAGGTCATCTAGTCCAACTCCCCTCTGAAGTCTCCCCAGAGCCTTCTCAAGGCTGAACAATCCCAGCTCCCTCAGCCTGTCAATAAAGAAACAATAAAGTCAGTGACTTAAACATGTAGCTAGAGCCACAGCCAGGCAGAGTGCCTTGTACTTTAAGATCTAGAAGAGAACCATCCAGTGTTCCTTTCATTGCTCAGGCTGCTACCTCATTGCTCCATTTACCTCCTCTGAAGTCAGAAATGTTTTCATCTGCCACAGCTTCCAGAAGAACTTCTACCCCGTGCAACAGCCTGCAAGCAAATACCTACTAACGTGAGGTTTATTTGGCACATTGTTTAAAATAGAGAAAGGGGAAACCTGAAGCAAAGTGAACACTGATCTGAGCATATGTTGAGCTGCACACTGGAAACAGCTTTGCTAGCAGGGCTGCTACTTCTTTACCAGGAGACAGAAAACAGCAGCTGCCTTCTTCACAATCCTAGAGACACCATGTCACAGCCAGGGACCTGCCCTGCTCACCCCCCTCAGCATGCAAACACCTCTGCTCCAAGACTTACACACTAACCTTCCCTCTGCAGATACACAGAAGGGATGAATATTTTCCTTTAGTGCCCCAATCCAGGCCTTACACTTTAGGCCTAACTTTAGGTTACTGATAACCTAAATTCAGATGCCAGTAGGATATTTTTCAGCCATTTAAGTGAATACCACTTATCACACAGAATCCTTTCTTACTTCACACTTGACTTCACTTTGAGGTGCAAAAGTAGCCAGAAAACTAGAAATGAGGCACATTTCTGTGCAAAGGCTCCATCAGTGCTTCCCACAGCTTGCCCCTTGGAGCAGTCTGGGAACACACTGGTTCCCAGGGTTGGGTAAAACATACCCTGTGAGGCTTTCACAACTTTTTATCCCAAGATTTAGCATTCAGCAGGCTGATGGGCAATTTTTCACCCAAGTCATAAAGTACCTTTTCTGCTTCCCAACTGAATAGTGACAACCAATGAAAAAAAAAGGTAGTGAATAACTAATAGCAAAACATGAATAGCAAATGCTCCAGGACATGTATGAATGTAGATACTCACATTCTGTTGCTGACATTTGCTAATCAGTGTCTGAAAACAAAGCAAGCACGTTCATATCAATAGCTGCAGACAGAAAGGAAATGCTATAAGGTTAATGGCACTAAGCAACAATCCAGAATGCAAATGAGTGTGTGAAGACGACAGACATGATATTTAGCACTCAGTATTTTATTTAGATATGTCCTTTTCTCTTTTGCTACACTTCTGTGGGGAAGAGAAACTTGCTTGCAAGTTCAGTTCAGTATATGTGTAAACAGTCTGGTTCATTCATGGAGTTGAATGGTATTTGATGTTAAGATCAATGGAGATTTTCATATTTTCCATTAAGAGTGTAGTCTACCTAATTTTATTTAAGGCACTTAATCTAACGTACATATTTAAATTAGCAACTTCATGAAATTTCAGAGTGTAAGTAAGTATCCAGCAATTACTAATTTTTTGCATAATTTGAGTGGACTTTGAACCCTATGCTGATGCACTGAAGAGTAAATCATTCCTACATGTATGACCCTGATCTCAAACTCTACTTCTCTGCTGTTATTATGGTTGCTGATCAAAAGTGTTAATGACTAACTCCCAAAAGCTTAATTTCAGTTGTTTTTTTATTTCAGTTCATCTTTATCTGGCTAAGGTCTAGTTAACCCTGATGAATTAAGCAACCTTTCTAAAATCAAGTTCAGTACCCCGTAAGCAAAGTGAATTGTCTGTGAAGTTATGAGACTTGTCAACATGACTATTACAGAGAAATATGACTGTATACATTTATGCTCCTATGAATATTATTTCCGCTGGTGGAGGAATGGAAGTAATTTCTCACAGGGAAAATTCAAGGGATAGTAAAGGAGAGCTGTGGGCTAAACCCTGAACATCTTTTCCCATATTTAAACTATAAATAGTCCCGACAATAGAGCAGAACTATTGGAGGGGTAATAAATGGGTGGCAGTTTCCCAGGCCAGCCTGTTCATTCACATGCAGGGATGGTCTGCTTGCAGACACAGGGATCTGAAAACATGTCATGTGCTAAGTGACAGACCATATGCTTTGCCTAGAATAGGAACTTTGGCTTGCACAAAGGACTGGAATTAATGCATCAAGTAGGTGACAAGCTTTTAAACTGATGTATACATCAAGCTTCTCATAACCAAGCTGTCATCCTCAATTATGTTTGGTGAAAAAGTCCCCCAGACAAACATAACTTTGCTTATTAAGCCAGTATATTGGCTACAGCCTACTGCAGAAGATTGCCTCTTTTTATAAATATATTACATGTATTTCCATAAAATGCATAACAAAATAATTTGGATCAGTGTTACTGGCAATAGCTGTAAAAAACTTGAGATAAAGTCTTAACAGCATATATGAAACCTTGCAGAAGCCAAGCAACTGTATACAGCAGGACAGCTTCCCAAGCATCAGAGCAAACTGTTTACTAGAGATTCAAATACTGATTAAGAGATCATCTTTATGAGGCAAGGAAATATTTGCTTGCTTATACTCTCCAGGCCACAGTAAACTGGAAGCTGAAAAATAAAACTGAGATAACTGAACACAATCCAAAAAGATACATAAAAAAAAAGCAAATGGTAGAGATAGACTGTGAAACAGAGCTGACAAATGTGGGGAAGGACCTTTTTCTCCAGGGGCAGCAGATACCCTCTGAGAGGACCTGTGATAGTAATGCCTCCACCTGAAAAAAGGAATAAATAAAAAAAAATATCTAAGTCCAGAAATGCAGGTACTATTTGGGGTGTAAGTTCCACACTTAAATGACAACCACCAGTTCATGCCACCACACATAATCAGTACAGCAAAGACCTGGTGCAGTATTTTGAAGAAAACCAGAAACTATTTGAGCTGGCTAGCTACCACAAGAGGTGTTAAAAGCACTGGTTCTTCAACTCAACCAGATTTACTGTCTCATATGAAAAAGATGTGAACTGGACAAAGCATTGCTGGGTGTTTTTCTGTTCTAATGTGTGCACAGAAAGCAATCTTTCTATTAACATGAAGGGCCTCTGTAGCAGAGTGCTCCCATTTTCCAGGTGAATACTTGGAGATTGATGATGTGCTGGTGTGAAATGTCCATTGGAGTTTCTGGACTGCAAGGAAATGCAACTGTTGATCTTCTCTAGTTCAAACACTTCTTGCACAGCAGCAGATGTGCAGGATGCCTATCTTCAGAGCATCCCGAGAACTGAGATCAGCACTGAAGGCAATCATTAAAATTGAGACTATTTGCGGATTGGTTTTAGTTTTCCCTTTTTATTTTAGTAGCCTTAAGAAAAAAAAAAAGGCAAAATGAATGTAATTAAACTCTTTCAAGAACTTGATTATCTATTTTTAATAAGAGCATGCTCACCTTTTACATCATACCCAAAAATTCATTTTTCTTTACTTACTGAAGGGGGAGAGAAAAAACAGTGTCCCTGTTGTCTGCCTGCATCTACAATCCCAAGGTCATTTTTCAAGTACATACTCAGACACCTTTTTCCCCTTCCTGCAAAACAAGGAGTTTGATCAAAATAGAAATAATAAACTGCTGCCAGCTTTCAGATGGTATTAACATAGATTTTGTCTTAAAGTTTTTAAGGAGCTTAGCAATTAGGTTTCATTATCACGATGATTAGAGCTGCTTTCAATAGTAATAATGACTTGTGTCTGTGCAAATCACATGTTAATAGAAATGACAATTCATGGTTATCTTTGCCATCTAAATGAAATCCTACAAACTGCCAGGCACCAAAGACAACTGGTACAACATGCAGCTGTCAGATTCTTCTATATCAAAGGTGGAACTTCCTAATCCATCTAAAGCACCTGGTGTCCCCATTCTTGATAGATGTAAATAGGTATTAACAGACCCTAATCCCTCTCAAACTCCAATCAGTCAGACTTTCATCTTCAGCAAACTAGAACGAGATGGATGCAACCCCTCTGCACACCACCAGGGCTGTAGCAACTGATGACTTGATGCATCTTCTGGGGACCTGGTGTCACCCTGTTCCAAACTGTTATTTACCCAAGCAACACACTCTGTGATTACAAATATGAAGCTGAACTGCAGCAGCTCAGGTCCCACCATGCAGCAACACATTTTGCCATGTAAGGAACAAACCTAAAGTGTCTTAAGGTAAATTAAGATGCTTGTGAGATCATCCTAATTACAAAGAAAACTAACATCTGTGCTGCATGGTGCAGTTATATATGAAAAGAGCAGAAACACTGCTATAATCTTGGAGAATTAATAGTCATCTTATTAGTGTGCCCATAATAAAACTAACATTGAGTTAGTTTTGTATGGTGACATTAACTGTTGGACTCTTCTAACTGACTGTCTTGAGTCAGTTGCTTTCTGCCAAGCTGTCAGCTTCCCAGATAGCACCACAGCCTGTCTGCTGGCTCTGTGAACATGCATGTCCCCATGGCTGGGGACAGCCCTGCAGTCCAGCTCAGCCAGCTTGCTCACCAGGTCAGAAAACAGCACTGTGCTGCAAAGAGCAGGTTCAGCAGTACTGCAGTGTGAAAAGGGAATAAAGTCTAACAAATCTTATTGACAGAATATACTTGACATCCATTGCAGAGGGATTTGGACAGGCTGAGGTCAATGGGATGAACTTTAACAAGGCCAAGTGCTGGGTCCTGCACTTCAGTCACAATGAAGTGGGAGGAGTGGCTGGAAAGCTGCCTGGTGGAAAAGGACCTGGGGGTGCTGGTGGACAGTTGGCTGAACACGAGCCAGTGTGAGCCTAGTGCCCAGGTGGCCAAGAAGGCCAACAGCATCCTGGCCTGGATGAGAAACAGTGTCTAGCAGGAGCAGGGAGGTGACTGTGCCCCTGTACTCTGCACTCATGAGACTGCACCTTGAGTCTGTGTCCAGTTTCAGGTACCACAGCACGAGAAGGACTCTGAGGTGCTGGAGCAGGTCCCAGAGAAGGGCAGCAAAGCTGGTGGAGGGTCTAGAAAGCCTTATGAAGAGAGGCTGAGGGAACCAGGGTTGTTTAGTCTGGAGAAGAGAGGCTGAGAGGTGACTTTATTGCTCTCTGCAACTACCTAAAAGGAGGTGTTGGTCTCTTCTCCCAAATTATTGATGAGAAAAAATGGCCTCAAGTTGCATCAGGGGAGTTTTAGATTGGATATTAGGAAGAAATTGTTTACTGAGAGAGTGGTGGGGCAGTGGAACAGGCTGCCCAGGGAGGTGGTGGAGTCACCACCCCTGGAGGTGTTTAAAGAATGAGCAGATGTAGCACCTGAGGCTCTGGTCCAGTGGTTAGAGAGAAGTTAGGGTGAAGGTTGGACTTGATGATCCTCGAATCATTATGGTTGGAAAGGACCCCCATGATTCCACACACAGACCAGATCAGGAGCTCACCTAACCTTTCCTGCAGCAACTGAGCAGTTTCACACGACTGAAGTACTGTGCTTGAGACAAGAATAAAGCCACTTTAGCCAACACAAGGAGATTTTTCTTATGGTCAGAGATCATCTGCTGGCACATTACCAACACTGAATCCCTTGTCACTGCTCAGCAAGACAGAGGGGGTGTCTCTGAACAGATCCATCCCGTTCTCCCAGACCAGACTAAAGCCAGTTACCCACACTGCACTGGAGAGGAGCTGTGATTATGTCAGACACAACAGCAAGGTGCCAAAACCAGCTTAGTCCGGGGCAGCACAGACAAACATGGAACAAGAAAAGTCATCTCCTTTATGTTCTTTTCAGCCACATGAAAATCACCTATGTCATCATCATTACATTCCCTACAAGCTCTAACACAGGCACTTGGAGGTGGTCAAAACCCTCTATGGAGTGCCAAAGTGCCATCCAACTGCCTCAAACAAGCTGCATGGTCCCCAAGTCTATTTTTGGTGGTGGCAACTGATCACTGTCAGGGGGAGAATATCCCATATTCAATAAAGATTCGCCTACCGATGGAAAAAATAAAATCTCATCATGCATCTCACAAAAAGATTAAAAAAAAAACCCACACCACATACCACTCAATTCTAAGCAGGTAGTTCCCCCACAAAATGAGACTTGAGACTTCTTCCTACTTGAAAAAACAAATTATTTGAAACTCTCTTTAGAAGTCAAAATATTCTAAAACCCCAATCACAGCAACACACACAAAATCACAATTGACCTCAGAGCATTTATTTTCTTAATTATCAACACTTCAGAGAGTGAGGAAAGCTTGTTGCTATTCTGAGCAGGAATAGTGGTTTGTTTGTCTTTTTGCCAACCAAATGAAAAACAACAAATGAGGTGATTTTTTACTCAGTTCTACCTTCACTGCTGTTAATGAAGTGTCTTGAAATCCTGAAAGCTTTCTTTGTTACTAAATATTCACATTGTCCATTAAATGAAAGAACATATTATCAGAAATAATAGGTAGTGTGCATACCAGCTGTGGATAAATCAGAAATTACTTTGCTTTGTAGTTTCTGGTAATAAATCTCTCCTTTTATATTTCCCAATTAGAACAAATAAATAAATATAGAAATAAACACATAAAATCACTGGTTTTGCAAACACCCAAGTTTTCACCTATCCTTTGCAGAGTATTTTCACTGAATTTAAGGTTACCAGCTCTGTCTTTACAACCAGACTTTAAGGTGACATGGGTTGCCTCTTTCCTAGCTGCTTGCAAACATTAACCCTATCCTAGACACTCCCAGGGCAATACTCTGAGGCCACATTTGCATGTCTCTTTCAGCCTTTCTCAAATTCAATTAACCATGTGTAAATCGTGCTGACTAAGTAAACAATCTAATCCAAATCTAATCTTTATATTGACAGAGACTCACAGTATTTGCTTCTTTACCCAAACCATCCCCATGCTCTTGCTTTCTCACTTGCTTCATCCACAAAAACATGCTGGACTGTCTAAGGGTGACATGAATCAGTTTCAGTCCCTGAGTCAGTATGAGACTGAATGACAACAGAACAGCTGCACTTCCCTTCATCAAGTGATAAATTGGAATTATATTTTTTTAAATATATTTTTCAGTACGAGGGGGGACAGTAGGGGGAAGGAGAGATATGAAGGCATATTATCATAAATGGTAATTAATTATTTTCTAATTAATGGTACAGGTCTCAATTTTCAGTTTTAATTGTGCCTTGCCCTACTTGGAAGCTCACCCTCCCATTTTCAAAGTGTGCAGCCATACCTCCAGTACCTGTAACATATCACTTAGAAAGCAGTTATGGAAGCAGACTACGATGCCTATTAATTAGATAATTACTACTGCTCCCTGCAAAAAAAACTCTCAAATGGCATAAAACCCTTTCAGGAGTCAGAAACCTCTTATCTCGTTGAGATTACCATTTCATTCTTACCTATTTAGTCACTAATTACATTTTAATCTTTAAAATTATCATCACAAACAAAAATACAGCTTTATGTAGAGAAACATTAACTACTGGTAGCCTCATTCCTTTAAAATGGCCCATCCTAGAAACTCTCCAGGACTCTTCCCTGGCATTTACACTGGTGATGACAGCACCCATCAGTTGGGTGAAGGATGAATGAGAAAGTTAGAAAGCATCCACTGTATGGTGTCCCTTTGCTGAACAGACCTTTATTATCAAGAGTCTGTTTACCCCCCCTACTGCATTAGTTAAAGGAGACAAGAAAATAAAACAATAAAAACAGCTAGATTTTTATTTTTTTTTGGTGGAACAAGCAGCATTAGGAAGACTAGACAGTTCAGAACAGTTAGTTCAGGAACATAATGCAGCATTCACACTAGTGTAAACACTAAATAGCATGTAAAATTGAAGCACATATTGTCAGAAATGCTAGCTAGCTACCATCATTAAGCCTATACTTAACCTAAGCATCTTTTTTTTCCTTCTAGTTAATTTTAATATGATCTCTGGGCCAGAGTCAATGCTACCTTATTATTATTGGAATCCGTAACTGGAAAATACCTCACACTACCTACAGGAATACCTGCATTTTTTTTTTAGCAGCATTGAACTGTTGCACACTTTTGAAAGCAGTGTGGATAATGTATTTTCATGGGTTTATGGCAAACAAGAGACCTAGCTGAGTGAAATGAAAGTCATTCTGAGATAGAGGCCAAGACTATTTCCTATGTATTTTATTTTACATTCAGGAGAGAGACAGTGTTGTCATGCATCCTGATAGCAGTTTTACCATTGGCTCTTCTTTATTCCCAGATCTTCAGCTTCTGGAGCCACACAGATTGCAGCAGGGAATCACCCTGGCTGCAATGAGCTGCCACAGCACACCCTGGAGTGCCAGAGCTGAGGTGCCCAGACCAGAACCTGTGGGTGCAGCCTGGCTCCCAGCAGGGGGACAGACACTAGTGCTGCAGGTGCCCTTCAGAAACAGCCCTGGGACAGCCAGCAGAACTCACCCATTTATCCAGCAACTTCTGTTTCAAGCATCTTTACTGCTTCAGTTGGCCTCAAAGAGCTGGTACAGATAGAGTGGGGGATGGTGCCAAGATGGTGTCTCTGGAATATTCACTGTTCAGCTTTATATGGATTCAAATGGATCTAAATTGCTCTTGCCCAACCACTCAATGCCCATGTGTAAGAGGGCAAAAATACCCCAACTGCACACTCCTCCCACTCTGTCCTGCTGCAGTCCTCAGTTTACCTGCTGCCCTCACCACAGCGGATAAAGGATTTCTCTCCTGAGTCCAGGTCCACATGTGAACATTATTTTTGAGGCATTGCAAATAATAACTATTGAAGATAAATTTTTTTTTCTATGCAGATGGACTTTCCAAATGTATTTAAGATCCCACTGAGAAACATACATTGTTAGAAAAATTTACTTACCTTCTACTGCTAATGAGGTTTATAATCAAACTGGACAAAGCCATAGCAAATGTCCAATAAGCAGAAAGCCTGCCATTGCCAGAAGCAGAGACGACTTCAACAGCCCGTTCTCCTGTCTAATGCCTGTGGCTGGTAATTAAACTGAAATTGAACACGTTTAGTCTTTTTTTAATGATTCTTTTTCATAAGTCCTACTGAGAACAGCGTTTACTGCACGCAAGCTTCATCCTTTTTTTGCCCTCAAATATGCCAGCAGAAGAAAAAATAATAAAATACAAAAACAAAACCAAACAAACAACAAGCAGCCTCCATAAACTAATACTAGACCTTTTTTTTAACAGGGACAAACAAAATTGTGATAGGAAATTCACACTTTAATAAATAAAAATAAGGCAGGGGTTGGGTTTTTTTGGGGGGGGGTGGAGGAGACAGCACAGATTTGTTTCAATCAGTTTTGCATATACAGTCAGCTCATAATAAATACCCCAAAATGAACCATTTCTTTTTCTGAGGAAGCTGACAAGAACCTAGCAGGCTAGGTACCATCAAAATTAATGAACCCTGACCAGATACATCACTGCTAAGCAAATGGGACTATTAGAACATCCTGGGAGGCTTGGTCCATCCCAGTTCTGCTCCATGCCCTTTTGCACCTTGCCACATGACAACTGGCCCTCTGGGCATTGGTGGCAGAAGAAAATAAATCGACAATGCACTGACAACACCTCAAACCTTACATCAAAAAAATAAATGCTAACCCCTGTGAAAACAAGACACTGCAAGTACTTTTCCCCTTGTTTTCCTTGCTTTTACATTTTCCTACAAAAAAAAAAAAGGGACCCTGTTATTTTTGTTTGCAGACTTGAGATTTTATTTTTTTTAGCTAAGAAAACAGTGTGTTAATTGTATACTGTTAATCTCAATTACAAACAGCAATCAAGTTTTGACAGGTTAGCAGAAGCATCTCAACAGTATATCTGATGCACACATACATTAGGCCAAAAGTAAAGCTAACACAGATTTACAAGGGTGAAAAGTTGACACAGGAACCAACCAATGAAATATAATAATTCAGACTACTCCTGGGGAAAAACAAACAAACAAACAAACAAATCAACATTCTATCCAATAACGTGTTTTCTGTCCATATGTATCCAAGTGTGTATGCACTACTGGGCTAATTTATCTTATAGGTAACATATGCAATGCTTTGGCTGTTTTCTCCATCAGAATAGCTGGCAATGGGACTGATCCTTCAGCTCCAGGAGCATTTCTTTATTCTTTACTGAGTATTTCATAAATTCTCACAAAAGTAATTGTATTGGTGCCTATATATAATATCAAAATGTTATGTCAACAGAAAACTCCCATGGCAGAATCAGGCACAGTAAATCATCCCTCCACCAAAGCAGTTCACAGTCTCCCATAGAGTTAATCAGAAAATAAAAGAAAAACTAGAGAAAACAAATACACAAACCCACCAAACACACACACTTCTTTTGTCACCCTTTTCCATACACAGACTGGACCTGCACATAAAACCTGCAGGCACCACTGCTGCTTGAAAGCCACTTTTCTGCCCACGTCACACAGCTTCTCTTCAGCCCTGTAAGTGGGTGTCACGGAAACGGACGTGTCCTGCTGCTGCCTGGGATGGCTCCCTGCACTCACCAGGGGAGCACAGTGCTCACAGGAAAGAAAGTGGCAGGAGAAAGGTTTGAGAGACCACAACAACTTGCCTACTTCCAAAACCCACACTGTCAGTAGCCCTGCAGGGCCACTAGGGAAGAAAACCTGCACCAATAGGCATAAGATACTAAGAATACCTGACATTCAGAATGTATAATGCTTGTCTCACACAATCCACAAGAATATCACAAGATAGTGACAAATGAAAACATTTTTTTTAATTTATTTTCAGTGCAGCTATAGATTTACTACTTGATGTTGCAAAATAAAGTAGGAGAGACACAAACCCACATTAGGATTTTTAAGAAATACTTCAAAATTATTCCTGGCACAGATAAAATAAACAACAACAACAGAAACAACAAATACACATAACAAATAATAATAATAAAACACTAACAACAAAAAAACTAAAAAAACTCCAACAATAAAACCTTCTTTACCTGCTTTTTTGGAAAGCTATGACTCCAAGCAAAAAGATTCCCAATTTAAACTCAAAGCTTTCCATTTCTTGGGAATGCCAATGCTCATGTATTCATTTCTTCACAAGTTAGAAGAAAACAACAGTGTAGAATCTTTTCATGACCAAAGAGATTCTGGGAGTTTTGATTGAAAAAAATATTGAAATAGGGGGTGGGGGCAGAAGAAGCAGGAGTGTTTAATATCAGTATCTCAGTACCTCAATATCAGTATCTCAGCAGAAGCTTATCAAAGCCACACCCTATATTTCAGGGAAATTTCCTTCCTTACTTTTATTTTCTGAGCAGGTTATGTATGCTTAATAAGCTTCTAGCAAGCACTACTGAGCACGTTGAACATATCTGTCCCCATTTTAATTTAAATATTCCCACCAGAAACAATGCCTAATTAGAGCATCCATTATAAGTTCATAATGATGAGTTAATGGAAAATATCTACTGTGGAACTCCATTTAATTATTTCCGTTAATAACTGGTAAAAAGCTGTGAAAGGAACTCTTAAATACATACTTAACTCCTTACAAGGTCATTGCCTCGTAAACAGTAAACATAAATTACAGGTTTAGCCTTTCTTCTGTGAAGGGACATAGAGGAGCTTGAAATATCTGCTAGATAATGCACTTTGCTGTGAACTTTGACACATGAAAACTCAAGTAAGCTACTGTGGGTTTACTAACAATTACAAGCACTTTTGCTGCAAATTCAGAGCACTTAGCTGTGACATTTTTTCCAGCAAGATGCTGTACACCCCGAACATTGGTTATCATTGCCTGGCTGCAGTCAAGACACAGCAATAAACTGCATTTATTAAATCCATTCATAGCCCTGTCAATTTATGGGTTGATAAAATAAAGGTGGGTGGGTAGTGACATAACACTTGAAAGTCATTCATAAGCCAGGGGAAAAGTGCTTTTTTCCAAGCAAAGCAAGGTATTAAGAAATCAGGAGACAGTTCCTGATGTGTCACATACCCAAAAACACATCTACAACCAAATGGGAATAGCTGAAGCTCTTGGGGAGAGCATGTGAATACACACAGCCCCAGAGGACTTGAATTAAAGCCTGCAGAGGAGAGCTAATGTGCTTCAGGGCAAACACATGTAAATGGGAACTGGAAAGCATGCAGGGAGACCACACACCTGCTGGCCAGGTAGGTGTGCATGTGACTGCAAGTTTTAGCTTTTATATTTGATCATGACATGGCACGACCAGATTGTCCCACTACCCACTTGTCTTCTATAAGCATCAGTAACAATACTGATTATTTTTGAAAGAGCAACTACAGTTGGGACTTTGGCACTCCAACCAGTACAGGGCTGTGCTGATGTGAACTCAGGAACAGACTTTTGATGTGGATCTCACCAGGGATTCTCACAGGGGAGAGAACATGTGAGAAATCTGTTTTCCCTCTCTTGCCCTTGAGGGTGCATACACAGTCCTGAGCAGTGTTTGGCAGACATGGGACAGGGTCCAGCAGAGTGGGGCAGCTTGTGAGCCTCTGGGGTACTCATGTCAATTTTTTTCCCCCCAAACATTCTATCACTTCATCAGGATCCTGCAGCTGCTCAGGAGAGAAGTTCCAGACCATTGGTGCAGAACTCCTAGGTGTTCCTAGTACACAAATGCTGATGCTGATGAGCTCTAAAGTAGCAGAACTGCCTCCCTCCTGCCTGAAAACAAGGCAGGCCAGTCCCATCCCAGTGCAGAGGCAAGAGAATGGAGCTAAGATAAGGCAGGAGCCTTGAGCTCACAGCATCCTGAGGCTGACACACAGGCAACCAAAGCCCTCTGCAGGGAGTGGTACATAAGAGAAGGGGATTACACAGATTCAATTCATCATATAGAGTGTAGTTTATAAGGCCATGCTGGGGCTTGAGAAGCCAACTGTGAAGGCCTCTAGCCCAAAGTTAGCCAAGTAGGGCTGGAAGGCAGCATTTGGAAGAGAGGCAGCAATCCACTGGCACTTCTGAGGAGCCAGGAAGGGGATATTTTGGATTATCCATCCACCTAAAGCACCCAAGTCTGCAAATACATTCTAACCCTTTCTACCTAGATCAAGGTATATAACTCCCAGAAACTGAAAACTCATTTTGAAAGACACAGTGGCCCTGCCTTCTGACAGGCTGCATGTCCTACATAACACACAGGAACCAAGGTTTAATCAAACCATTTCAGAACCAGAGGTTAGAAAGATCATTGTGTCAAGCTGAAGTTTCCTCTAGGGGAAAGCTGCATCCAGGAGCAGTTCTGGGATGGGCATCTGGAGCTCTTCAGAGATGGAGATGATGCACTCTGAAAGAAAAATCCCTCCCACATCCCTGAAAGTGTTCAGGGCCAAGTCAGCTGGGGCTTTGAAAGGGACCCTGATCTAGTACAATGAAAGTTTCCTGTAGACTTAAGAAGATCAAGAAAAACCACTTCATTATATGCATTCCAGATGAAAATACTAGATTTTAGTGGGACCAGAGCTTTATTTTTGACTTTCAAAAGGTTTTTCCTTGAGATCATGTTTTGTTCATGTTTAAAGGTCACTGAGGCAAACACTGGATACCTCCCTTAGAATACAGTGTCCAATCTTATTTTGTAAAGCAAGAGCAAATATACTTAAATTCCTGAAGGAACACCTAGATACATATATGAAATATAATTTCTGCTTTTAGTATAACACTAAATTGAACATGTTTTTAATCTAAGAATCCACTACAATCCGTTATAACCTCCTTAGTCAATGGTATTTCTGTTTATTTGCATTTCCATACTCTTTGTCCCAGGCCTGTGACCTATTCGCTTTTTTGGGGAAGTGAATGTGAGCATTTATCTTGTATTTTTATATTTTACCTGCATACTTGTAAATTACATACGTTTCTTTTTGCTATTTGATGTCTGTTTTGGAAACTGACAGAAGCTAATCCAGATATTAAAATCAAAAAATATTTCAAATGCATAATTGCCCTTTTAAATCTCCTTTTTAAAATCACATTTGTATTTTTTATTCTGCAACTCTCTCAATAAAAAATGTCTTCCATTACTACAAATACTGTAAAAACATAAACACAGAAGAGAATGTATTTAACTTAGAAACGAAACAGTTTCATCAAGTTAAAAACAAGAAAAATCATCTCTCAAAGATCAGCTACTGGCTATGAAGTCACCTTCATGACTTACACTAGAAAAAATATAAACCAGGGCATTTCATATTTCTTTGGGAGTGGAGTCAGGCCTTGTGAAGTCAATTGTTGCTATGGCAACGTATGAATCAGGAGAAGATAGCATGTCTGAACGCAGAAAATTAATTTACCTAAGATCACCCAATTGCTCTTTGATTGGATGTACATGCTTACTTGGAAGAGAAAAAAAAATCACATTTTAATTACTATGCATCACTATCAATATCTTTGAAAAAAAAAATAAAATTAAAAAGCCCTTTATAAAACAACTAGTTAAAGCTAAAAGGACTATTACCCAGTGCACACAATCCTTGCTCTTTGGGTGGTTTGATTTGTATTTCACCACCTTCCAATAACAGAGCAGTGGAAAGTGTAACACCTTTTTATGTATTCTCTCTCTCTGCCATCAAGATACAAAATTAGATCCGTATGTTAGGAATTTAAATAAGTCTACACCATGGCACACTGCAATAAGCCTAATTACCATGCAATGCTTTAGGAGCTTAACTGTGGCTGTTCGGATGCAAGAAAACCTTATTTCCATGCATTTTCAAATAAAAATTTACTTTGCCCTGAAATAAAAAGTATCTGGTAATACTTGTTAAAGCCATAAAAAAAAAAAATATACAAAAAAGGAGGCAAAGTAAGAATACATCTATTTGTATTTTGCAGAATCTGTTTGAGATTAAATCATATTGCCCCAAGCTAGAATCAATATGTTCAGCATATAAAGTATTCACAGCAGTGAGAATATAATCCAGAATTTCCATCCTAATTATCCAACAGCTTTGAAACCACCTTTCTTCTGTGCTAAAGGCAGTACTTACAAGTTTCCAACCCACACAGACACAGTGCAAAAAATCCTGCCTCAGACAGCACACACTCCACCCTTCTGCATTGTGGCAGCAGGGTCACACAGCCCTGTCACCTGAACAGGGGCTCCTCCACCAGCCTCACACAAGCAGGAACAACCATGCTGTACAGAGAAGAGCTCAGCCCTGAAATGAGATGCAGCTCACAACAAACAACTCATCTGTAAGCAGATTAGCCAGAGGAGGGAGAGCAAACCAAGTGCAGGGCTGCTGCGTGAGGAGAGCAAAAGCATCAGCAAATCACACTTGGAAATCCAAAGAATCCAAAACCCCATTTATGGCAGTTGACATTAACAAGACTGAGCTGCTAGTGCAATTAATACCACTGGGGACAAAACCAAAATACCCTAGAAGATGGCCAAAGGAAGTTACTACAAATTACAGGTGACATTTCTTTGTGCCAGCTGGGCTTCATAAACTTCACTTGACTCCTCAGAAAAAGCTTGCCTAGTTCTCAGAGCTGTTACAAAGCTTATTACCAGAAAGAATGAGCTCCTGGCCAGTGCAAATCAGCTTCTATCTTGTAAAAGCAGAGAAGGGGAGAAAGGAGTTGCAGATCAGCCACCTCAGTTACACTGTGAAAAAGCAAAGGCACAACAGCAGGTAGAAGCAGCTACTGCAAAGTTGCTTCACAAGGCCTGGGAGCAGGTATCACACTCACAAGAATCATCACTTTATCCCAGGTATTTTTCCTTTAGAAAGTAGGTGTGACTTGTAGCAAGTCGGTGAGTGAAAAGGAGTGAGATGCCATGCAGAGGAGGCACACAGCACTGCCAGACAGCAATGCAGTGGGAAATGGCCCAAGCTGGCCTGCTGTGCTCACCAGCTCTCACACAGCCTCAGCTGCAGCCTCACGCTGAAAGCATCTTTCCCATTTATTTCCTTTTATCTCCCTTGCTTCTTATTCTCCCACAACGCTGAGAATGCCCCCTACCTCTCTGTCACCTCAGGCCACCGGGGCTGGGGCCTGCTGCTGTCCCCACAGAGCTGCTGCTGCTGTCCCCACAGAGCCATCCCTTCCCCATACTGAACAAGTCCCCAGCCCCAGCCTCTCCTCCACCACCCCAACAGCCTCGGTCCATCTGAGTGGCTTCCTCCCATGCCAGCAACACTGGATGCTGCTCAGAGGAGGACAAGGGAGATGGCTTCTCTTGATCTGTTGGATACCTGCTTAATACCTTCAACTCTAAAGCAGGACAGAAGAAGGACTAGAGGGCAGGAAAGGGAGCAGAAAATGTATTTGCACAAGGAAACCTGAATGCCTGCCTCTCTCACCACCATGGTAGGGGGATGAAGAAATAACTGGCTTTGGCAAACTCAGGAACTCATTTTCACCTTCACAAAGGAGAACAGCACTGAAATACCACCACCAACTCAAGAAAAGACAACCCATCCAAATCCAACCAAACCCTTCCCTCCCAACACCCCGACTGGTGTTCAGTGCTCTGGATGCAGCTCTAGTGACTCCAGGAGCCACAGCAAAGCAAATCCCAGGGACACAGAGCACACAGAGGTGAAGAAACAACAGAGACCTTCCACAGCCACAGGCCAGGCACAGCAAAGCTGCAGCTGCCTAATGAACATGCCAGAAATGATGCTCAGGATACATCCTCTTGCATTCAGGGAGGATGGGTGATGAGGAAGAAAGAGCTAACAGATTTCAGTAGGATGCATTTCTTCATGTGGAAAATGAGTACAGTGCCAACACAGATAGATTTCACAGCTCTGTCCCTGTGGTCAGCCACAAAGACCCACGGACAGAATCGTGCAATGCAAACATATGTGAGAACTGGAGGTGCTTTAGGGTCCCCTAGGTAACATAACTGCAAAGCAAGATAATGAAAGCAGGGAAGCTGCACTAATGAGCAGGAAAGGAATGCTTCCTACTCTGCCACTCTTCAGGGGAGCTTGAGAGATACTGTGGAAAAATATTTTGCACCAAAGAGAAAAATATGTTGTGGCAGTGACACAGTATCACTGTGACCAATCAAAAAGCAAAATAAGCCAGAGGGTAATTTACCAACAGGCTGAATCAACACCCTCACCTCACAAATGTGGTGAATGAATCAACACACTCACAAACATTTTAGAGGTCCCGTGGTGTTGCCTGGCTGTGGTAACCGGTCAGAACATACAAAATGCAAGAACAAGTCAGCAGTATCATGACCAAATTGTCTGCTCCATAGTCTACAAAAAAAGGACAAATCTATAAAGTGAAAAAGTGTTCAACTACTATAAAACTTTTATATCTACATGCCTCCATTGTCTAAGAAATAAAAGAATAATGTGAACGGCCTTCTAAGCAAAGGGTATGCAAGGCAAGGGAAACCATAAACACAGAAGATTCCCAGGGTCCCACAGGTTTACTACAAAAGAAAACTAGCTTAGCAGTCACAGTTAACACCACAACACAGGTCAGGGCAGAAGTAGGGTAAATATAAACTCAATGGACAATAAATATTTTCACTTGCCAATCTGAGAACAGTATCAGCAAATTACAGCATTTGCATGACATCTTGAAGCAACATCAAGACACCCATGTCAGACACAAAGACATCTCTCCAGCAGTATTAAACTTCTCGTTAAACAAATTACTTCAAGCTGCTTTCAATTAGCAAAGGGGGAAAGGCTGTGCTTCTCCATTTTTATTTCATAATCTGGTGGCTGTGTTTATGGTTATTACACCCATTTTCTTTTACCAGAAGAAGGTGTAAGAAACGTGCTCACGTTTAAATGAAAATGTATTCTGGGATGAAATCTGTGGAACAAAGCTTACAGTGCTGGGTGCATCTCTAAAATGGGCACATGTCTCTGGGGTATTCATACCTCGCTGGGTAGCAACACCCTGCCCCTCACCAGCTGCTCCAGTCCTCACTCCTCTGTCCCAGCAGAGACCTCAGCACATGCCCCTACCCCGACCACAAGATTCCCTTGCTCCAGTTCCCACTTAAGAGACTTTCTATCTACAGTTAAACTTGCTCAGCTGAAGCAAAATTAATCATCGTATTCTTTATCACAAATGAATCAATTCAGTTCAGGCCAAGACTAAAACCACATCAGTTACATAGGTCAATATTTTTCTAAGTAAATAATAAAAACATTTTTGTTTTCATACTGTGAGCTCCATTGCTGATGCACGAGCAGCTGTGAAAGGAGCTTCCACGCCACAAAGTTTCAGCCCCAAAATCTTCTGCTGTTTGGCACCAGCTTTGCTCAAGGACAAACCCACAAGGAGTCCAAGTGGGATGCCAACAACCTCCAATTTAGATTAGACAACACTTACTAAGCTTGAGACCTTCTGATGAACTGCTTCTGAGTCCAAAAACAAAATGTTAATTACTGAGCATTTGTTTCAGGGGACATTTCTAGCTAGTCCATTACAGAAAGGTACCATCTTGCAGCAGAAGGTGCAATCAGACTTCAGAACTGCTGCAGACCTGCAGCCAAAACCACACGAACCTGGTAAATGACCTTTGAGCAGCTGAGACTGTTCTCGTTGGCCTGCGCACAGGGCCATGGGACACAGATGGACACCCCACCTAGGCTCAAACTGAACCATGTCCATTACAGCGGGCGCGTCTAAACGAGGCGTAAACACCAGCGCTCACTCACCGGCAGCAGCTCCAGGGCAGGCAACTCCGCGCTGGGGAAGGGAATGGAGGCGCCAACGGCGGGCGTGGGGCTGTTTCTGAGGCTTTCCGGAGCCGGGCAGAGCCGGCAGAGCGGCTGTGCTGTGCCGGGGGCCGACAGCTGCCGGGCGGGCTGCTGAGGTCTCCCCGAGAGCCCCCCCGGCAGAGCAGAGCAGAAGCCCCTGGGCAGGGGCGAGGGGCGGCCCCGGGGCGCAGGGGGGCACGCGGGGCAGTTGGCACGCGAGGGCGCTCGCTCGCCGAGGGCCCGGCTCCGCCACCATGAGGCCGCCCCGGGGCGGGGCAGTCCCGACACACCTGGCCGGCAAAGGGCACTTTGGGTCTCCTTTGGCAATCTGGGGGCTTTCGACAATCGGGAGAGCGGCTCCCCGGGGCCGGGGGCTGCCCGGGCGGAGCGGAACCGCCGTCCAGCGCTGCGCTGGGGAGCACAAGAGGCGGGAGCGCGGCGCGTCAGGCAGCTCGTGGCGCGAGGACAAACGTAGGGTCCCGCTCCGCGGGAGGAACAAGCCCCGCGTCAGGGCAGCTCAGGGGCAGATCTGCTGGAAAGCAGCCCTGAGGAGAAGGAGCTGGGAGCCTGGGTGATAGGGAGTTAACCATGAGCCAGCAGTGTGCCCTGGTGGCCAAGAAGGCCAATGGCGTCCTGGGCTGCATTAAGAAGAGTGTGACCAGTTGGTCAAGGGACGTCATCCTTCCTCCCCTACGGAATACCATGTCCAGCTCTGGGCTCCACAGTTCAACAGATGGGGAACTAATGCAGAGACTCTAGCAGAAAATGACAACAAAGATGACTGGGGACTGCAGCATTTCTCATGCCAGGAAAGGTTGAGAGAGCTGGGACTATTGAGCCTGCAGAAGACTGAGAGGAGACCTTATCAATGTCTGTAAATATCTAAAGGGTGGATGCAAGGAGAATGGAGCCAGACTCCTGTCAGTGGTGCCCAGTGATCTAGTGCCAGGACAAGTGGCAAGGGGCACACAAGCTGCAGCACAGGAGGTTCCATCTGAATATCGTAAACTACTGAGGGTTATGAAGCCCTGGAACAGGCTGCCCAGGGAGGCTGTGGAGTCTTCTCTGGAGATACTCAAAACCCACCTGGATGCAATCAGGAAAACCTGCTTTTGTGGGGGTTTGAACTAGATGATCTCTAGAGATCCCTTCCAATTTCAGCAATTCTGTGATAGTCCCTAAATCAAAGCTGCTTCAGCTGTGCCTACCGGAGAGCTGGACTTTTCCTACATCTTTTTGCCTAAAGTTGACCCCATTGGGTTAACCAATAGTCAAATTTTTGCTGGTGCTCAAGACAATAATTAGTCTATTCACTAAGACATCTTCCCCTCACTTCCTTCACCCTGAGAAAAAATATGATTTGTGAAATGGAACAAAGTACAGTTGGTTGCGAAAAACTTCCATTGAGAAGCCAAAATACCAAAACCAATCATTTTGGTGAGTATTTTCTCACACAACAGTCTGATATTCTTCAGCTGAAATAAGAATCACCCTGCTGCTTCCATCAGCATCTCAATTGCCTATCTGGCTTCGTCCATAAAAAAGTCACAGAAGCATTATGGTTGGAAGAGATCATCATCTAGTTCAACTGTTAACCCAGCACTGCTGGGTCACCACTAAGCCATGTCTCTAAGCACCACATCTATGTGTCTTTTTCAAGACCTTCAGGGGTGGTGACTGATTTAATGTATTATGAAGCATCACTGGGGTTACATCCTAACAATCTGATAAAGAAAGTAATTTTTAAATCTCTGGAGAGTTATGCACAGCATTCAAATGCTTGATTCTATCTGCAAGGAAAGCTATTCCATTGGAAAACTGAACCATATATGTTACATCACATTCCTTCTGGCTTTATTTTGTATAATTAAAATTTCACATTATCATGGCAGAAAATTGTCACAAACTACAGGTCATGAGAAAGTTAAGCAAGATACCAATAATTACAATACCTGAAGTATCTAATGTAGCTTAGTTGGCTAGGGAAATACCACATTTGTGTTATTACCGTACTGTAGGTAACACATGCTGGCCCATGATGCTAAAAACCAAATTATCTTTGCTTGTGATGTGACCTGACACTGTTTGTTTTGGTTTTTTTTTTTACTTAAAGACACTTGTAAATTTTTCATAGAATCTTGTAAAATAGCAGGAGTCTGTGCATATACACACACACACCAAAAAAAAATAAAAAATAAAAAAAATGCATCTCCATTGGTCTAAAACAGGACTTTCAATAAGCAAGCACCATGGGAAAACATTCTGCTGCTTCATTATCCTATATCAAAGAAAAGTGCAGTTTAGATGAAGGCTTCAAGCTATTCTACCCTCATTTGTATCCTTCAGATAAAAGTAATAAATCAAATCACCAAGGAGAGGTAGAAACTTAAGGCCTCAACAGCACTGTGCATGATACATTGATTTTAAAAATTCAGAAATATTTCAATATTAAGACAGATTATCAAGTTGCATCTCTTGTAAAACTCACTCATGACAAGTATTTTTTACTAAGACATTACAGATAATCTAAGGGTTAGAATGCAATTTCATTAGCAACATATTGACCAAAGAGTTATTTCTACAGCTTTTCTCTGAAGTGAAAGGAGTGAAGAAACATTAACAGTTGTTTAGTACTTTTTCTCTACTATGCCACTACAGTTTAAGACTGTCTTTTTCTAAGGATAAAGAATATCTTTTTCAATTCCTTAATAAGATGAGTATTTTTCCATTAAATACTCAGCTGCATCCATTTACAGTTCTGAATAGTTTCACCAACTCTAGAGTTATTCTCTCTTTAAGTACCTCTATATTGCATCTTGCAATTTAGGAGACTAGATTCTGTATGTGAATGGTGAGAAGTCAATGTAACCATTCAGAGCATCTGTGTTAGATGCATGAGATGTTAGATGTGAGACCACCACAAACTGATGACATTTTAATTATTTATTCAAAAGTAGCAAATGGTTTGGTTTTGGTTTTGTTTTAATATATGTTTTCAAGACATTAAATCCCAGAGAAACAAGAAGTTGCTTGAATCACATTTCAAGAGGATCAAAGCACATAATTTCAAACATGTGCAGTCAGTTTTCCTCTATATTGGGTGCAGCTCTGGAACAGGCTGCCCAGGGAGGTTGTGGAGTCTCCTTCTCTGGAGACACTCAAGACCCGCCTGGATCTGTTCCTGGGTGACTTGGTCTAGGTGATCCTGCTCTGGCAGGGGGGTTGGACTAGATGATCTTCTAGGTCCCTTCCAACCCCTAACTAACATGCTGTGATTCTGTGATATGTTCCTCTTGCATCTATTGGAAGCTGAGGGCAGGGCACCCATCATGTCATGCCTCCTGTAGCAGTGGTGCCTGTACTCCCTGGAGTGCAGAATGTCTCCTCGCAGCAGCTGGGGACAGCCCTGAGCCATTCCACACCCCCTGTCACTGTTGGCAGCTCCTCCCAGCAGCTTTGGTGTCCTGGCTGCTGCTTCCCTGCAGACAGCTCTGGGCTGAAGAAGGCTGCCAGTTGCTGTTTTGAAGGCTGCCAGTTGCTGTTGTTTCTTTGTGTCACTCACCCTCCTTTTCCATGCTGTCCTCTTGTGCTTTGCAGCCTTCAAAAGTGGCAATGAGATCCCCAAGAAATGGGCACCTGATGCTTTTCTTGGATTCCCCGTGGTCCTGAGGAGGTGAGCAGCAAGTGCTCTGTCCGGGGCTGGGATCTGGGGCTCCCTTGTCGGTGTTCAGTGGAGACAGAGGATGGGATCACCAAGTTTTTGAGGGTGTTCCTGCTCACTGCAGGGGAGCTGGACTAGATGACCTTCAGAGGTCCCTTCCAGCCATTCTATGATTCATTCTGTGAAGTTTTCACAGTCTGATGCTGCTGCCCTAGAAGGGGCATCCTGGACTTCATTGATGTTTGGTGAAAAGAGGAGGAGACATCCAGGAAGAACCCCCTGCACCTTTGGCCATCTGTTCTTCATTGACTGTGAAGGGGAAAGCAAGTTCCAGCATTACTCCTGTGTCTAGACCAGGAAGTCCATGGGCAACTAGCAACTCGTGACAGGACTCTCTAAAGATCTGGAGACATTTCAGCCCACGGGAGGAAACAAAGGGAACAAGGAAAGCCTGCTTTTCTAGGC
>VYZU01043311.1:0-33620 GCA_013401355.1 Ceyx cyanopectus
AGTGCCCGAAGTGGAGCTTTCAGTTATGCTATAATAGCAGCTCTTTAAGTAGTAGATGTCACATGGAAGTTCATTGTTTCTCCCATTATTTTGGAACACTTACCAAGATCAAATCTTCCCAGTTATGGCCATATACAAATAGACTGCACTCAAGAAGCAGTCTTGGTATTAAATGGGAACAAAGCCTCTGTTAATTAACCACCATTGTAGCACTGTTTACAGTGGGTTTCTATGTTGCCTCTGTTTCTCTCAAAAAAATCCAAAACTGTATATTTACCATATAAACTGCTTGAGTTATATTAAACAAAAGCACTCTTTAGAAAAATCACTAATTTTAGAATTATTATGAATATTATACCAGACAGACCATAAACAGCACCTTAGAGACTATACTCTGTTTATGTAAATCCCTCTTAATTTAGAAAATATTGATTCAGTAGGCTGAGGCAGCCATAGCCAACAAACATATACTTAAGAAAACTATTATACAGTCTCCTGTGACCAAAGCCTCCCTATACATACAGCATTCATCTTTTGTTTCTGATTAAATCTACTCATGAAAGTTGCTTCCATGTGTTTGTTTTGCTGGTTTTTTCTTGGGTTTTTTTATAACTGTCTATTCTTCCTGAGTTCTAATACTGGAAAGTTTGCTCAGGCCCAGACATTATAGATGGCGCCATATAGTCAGGTCCTTTCATCCCTGCTCTCAACTGTGCGAAGGGTTTCTGCACAAGACCCAGAGTCTGTCAGCAGGTGTAGGGCTTCCAGCTGCAAACTGTAGGCAATGAGGACGATGCACAGTTGTGTAGTTAGCAACTGGAGCTCCTATCCTCCTGAACTGCTGCTGCAATATAAACCAAATTATTTATTTACAGCAGTAATGAAATGTTTAAATTGTATGTGTACTAGTATGGGACTACTGAAATTTGAACCCAGCAAAAAATCAGTCCATTTGCAGCTGGACTACTGTCCTGCTCCTCTGGTCACACAGGTCCAAGAGAAGGGAGGAAACAGAGGCAAAGAAGGAGAGCAGAGTAAGCTTTTTGGTGGCACCTTGCACTTGGATTGACTTAGAGCTGTTGAGAAACAATTATCTAGGATCAATTTCTCTAAAAATGTTTTTAAAATTTGATCTTGGTCTCAGGCCACATACATGTTATTTTCTGACCAAAACGGATTATTATCTCTGGAAATATGTCTGCCATCCATGTGTTATAATTGTAGTTGGAGGCTATTTTAATATGGTTTTATCCCTAAAAGATAGAATTAAACATTAGTTCTGTACATAGGCTGTATATGCAAGAAAACTATGCTGCTGCAAATCCTTTTATTTCATTTGCAGATAGTAATGGATTGTGCAGCAGTGTTGTCCAGTTACAATCATTTTTTATTATCACAAAGCAGACAGAGCCTATGACTGTCCTTTTGTGATCAAAAGGAGGCGTTACCCACTTCCCTCATCTGTGAGCATGTTCAAAGCTGGATTATGGGGAATAATGGAGAAGCTGAGTCACTAGCACTTAAGTGACTGTCAGTAACTGCACTGGATTATCCAGTTATAATGAGGACACATTCTGCAAAACAAAAGTATTACTTATCTATCATTTCCTATCCTTCAGCAGAAAGCAGGAACTAAATTGATNGTTTTTTCTTGGGTTTTTTTATAACTGTCTATTCTTCCTGAGTTCTAATACTGGAAAGTTTGCTCAGGCCCAGACATTATAGATGGCGCCATATAGTCAGGTCCTTTCATCCCTGCTCTCAACTGTGCGAAGGGTTTCTGCACAAGACCCAGAGTCTGTCAGCAGGTGTAGGGCTTCCAGCTGCAAACTGTAGGCAATGAGGACGATGCACAGTTGTGTAGTTAGCAACTGGAGCTCCTATCCTCCTGAACTGCTGCTGCAATATAAACCAAATTATTTATTTACAGCAGTAATGAAATGTTTAAATTGTATGTGTACTAGTATGGGACTACTGAAATTTGAACCCAGCAAAAAATCAGTCCATTTGCAGCTGGACTACTGTCCTGCTCCTCTGGTCACACAGGTCCAAGAGAAGGGAGGAAACAGAGGCAAAGAAGGAGAGCAGAGTAAGCTTTTTGGTGGCACCTTGCACTTGGATTGACTTAGAGCTGTTGAGAAACAATTATCTAGGATCAATTTCTCTAAAAATGTTTTTAAAATTTGATCTTGGTCTCAGGCCACATACATGTTATTTTCTGACCAAAACGGATTATTATCTCTGGAAATATGTCTGCCATCCATGTGTTATAATTGTAGTTGGAGGCTATTTTAATATGGTTTTATCCCTAAAAGATAGAATTAAACATTAGTTCTGTACATAGGCTGTATATGCAAGAAAACTATGCTGCTGCAAATCCTTTTATTTCATTTGCAGATAGTAATGGATTGTGCAGCAGTGTTGTCCAGTTACAATCATTTTTTATTATCACAAAGCAGACAGAGCCTATGACTGTCCTTTTGTGATCAAAAGGAGGCGTTACCCACTTCCCTCATCTGTGAGCATGTTCAAAGCTGGATTATGGGGAATAATGGAGAAGCTGAGTCACTAGCACTTAAGTGACTGTCAGTAACTGCACTGGATTATCCAGTTATAATGAGGACACATTCTGCAAAACAAAAGTATTACTTATCTATCATTTCCTATCCTTCAGCAGAAAGCAGGAACTAAATTGATCAAAAACCTTGCTGAAGAGAAGTTATTTGCTAAATTGCCGTATTGCATTAAGATGGCACAGTATTTTATACATGTGTATTTCTGTACTTTTTTCCAAGTTTAAGCCCAGATTCCTGAAAGGAAAGCAGTTTCATACAAAAAAGTGAAGGCAAATCGTGAGCAACAGCAGTTAAGGGCTCTGGGTGCTATTGCTGCATCTCATTTTAGTGACATATGGGAAAGGGCAGATCTTCTAGAAGGATTTTTAAGCTTGCATGATAGGGGCAAGTTGTAACTGAGCTGCAATAAGATCTACATTTTCTCCCTGATAACCTGATATTCTGATATTCAGATTATGTTGAACTGTCCTTGGTCATGTCCCGTACTTTATAATAATTTAACAACATTCATAGCAAATTTACTTAGTTAACACAAATAAACCCAAACTCCCAAGAACACATTGGGTTTGGTGGTTTGCTGAATCTGTTTAGTTTTTTTCAGAATGTTTATTTTGGTGCTTTGCCCATCTGCTAGACCTCTCTTAATACTTTTTGACTTTCTCATTTGTTGCTGCCCTGCAAATAAATCAATTATGGCACTTTAGGGTTTTGACTGCAACTTTTTCCAAATATATCTAGTTTATATGAGATAAATTTCAAATGACTGGGTGGAATAATTAATTCTTCAGAGAACTACCCAGAAAGATGATTCTCAAGGAGTAATGAGGATAGCACAGGGTTCTACAAAGTCCTTCCCTGAATACTGCTTTGTCACCAGCTCTTGATTTTCTCTAGAGAGAATAAATGTTTCTTATAGTATAGCACTTAGCCCTCACATGCATTTGCTCCCTTATTAAAAGCAAGAAAACCCACACGACTCTGAAAAGTACATCTCGGGTTTAAAGGATGGGGAAGAGTGGTTGAATTTGTGTGCACTAAGCTTTGGGATGTATAGGAGAATTTTTCAAAGGGGAGGAGACTATAAGGAACCAGGGCTCACTCACTGTCTGTAAGGGGGGTTGAAATCAAGTTGTCATACTGAGCACAAAAGAGTACCTTTTGACAACAGGAATGTGAGATGGGGTCAAGCTCTGACTTGGGTATGTGCAGTCCTTCTCCTTGTAGAAATCAAGCACAGGACAGAGTGTTTTTAATGCACCTCCAGCAAGGAAAACCTCCTACTCAGCACAGCTGGGGTGCTGGGGTAGGACGCCTACCATTGATATTTCTGGCATTTGTCCTTGGCTCTTAAAATGATTTTTTTTTTTTAAGGCTCATTTAGCCATTTATTTATTCTGAGAGATATGATATGACCAGTAGATCTCAGAAGCACCCCAGGTATAAAGGGCAGACTGTGAGGCATCATACCCTTCTTTTATCAAAGATTTAAGGCAAGAAGTTAAAATTATTATTCCTTTTCATGCTCTTCATACCCATGCTTTTAAATGCACAACCTGACCCTTCATATTTTGGAGACTTGGCAGTCTTTGTGCTATAAAGGGGCCTGGTAGAAAGTCCAGACTCTGTTTGTAAAGCCTTATATAGCCACGGTGCCCAGTAGTCTGCACTTCTCCTTGTGCCTGTAGTCCCACGTGTAAGGCTGTGACTTAAGTTGACCTCAGGAAAGGTCTGGAGGACAAGATGGATTGTCAGAAATGTTGCCAAAGTGCTCTGTGGACCAGCTCCCTGTAACTTCAGAGCAGCCCACCCTGCTGCGATTACTAGGAACAGCTGCTCCACTCACTGAGGAGTTCTTAAACTGGGACTAGATCCAGAAGGTGTAATGTTGACTTTTACATACTTCTGGCTCCCTTCGGCCTCCCTGAAAGTCCCTGGGAAGCTACCTGGGGCACAGTTTTTGCCCAAGGTGCAATTTGTTCTTCACTACTCAATTCTGCTGTATGCTCACTGCTCAATTAGCCGGGATAAAGATGAGGTGGGATAACCTAGATAAAACAAAATACTTGCAATATGAAACGTATGTAAATGAGGCTATTAAGAGCATAGTGAGTGTGTTCATCTTTGCCATCAGCTCTCTGAAGTGAAGAAGAGCTCTAACTAAAAGAAGGCAAAGCTGTGTCTGAGATGAGCACAAAATATTTTCTGTTATGATATCCACAGCTCAGGTGTCTGAATATTTCAGATTATGTCCCATTTAAAAAAAAAAAGAAAAAGAAAAACTTGTTCATTGACAACGAAGCTGGGACACTGTTTAACATAGCATCTGTTGTGGGATCTCCTTGGAAATATTATAGTTGTGTCTATAGTACTGTCAGATAAAGTGAATTTATTACTACATATTTTGCTACATCAACATCACTGAAATTAGAATAGCACAACACTACACTTTATTTTTTATTAAGGAAAATATGTTATGGCACCTCAACTGCATTTATTACAAGATATTTATTAATGGAGTTAGGGTAAATGTTTCAGTGAATACTGTGTTTCTAGGCATTGTTAAATGCTCAATAAATCTTCACAAACTTGGGGAAAAAATATTTTTAAAAAAAACTCTTTTCACACTGAAGAACTGTTTAGGAACTCTGTGCAACCATGTAAAGAAATGACCTGTATTTTTCATTTGGAAAAGAAAAATACTACATATGTTTCAGAAAGGGATTCTTTCATTTTCTCCGTGAAAATAAATTTCCTCTGATAACATACAAGTTACCTATTAATCTCCTTTATCTCTTCAACTGCTACTTCAAGTATTATCAGGGCATATGGTAATCTTATTAGACATCCACCTTTCTTTTTAAAGTGAAGGGAGGACCAGAGTTCAAATGGCAGAACTATTATTGAAGTACAGTGGAAGCTTCATTGCACAGAGGTCCAGATCCAGAAAGGAACTTTGGTATCTAAAATCCCTCCTCTCCCTTAACTCCATTTAACTGCTGCTTAAGTCCACAGTCAGATGCAGTCTATAGCAGCTTCAGGTTCTGTTGTTAAAGTTTTCCACTTGCCTAATTTCTGCATACCCCAAAAGTACTTCAGTTGTGAGAAACCCCAGCAACTGAGCATCTACTTCCAAGTCATTCCTATTGCAGAGTGGGTCCCCCCTTGATAGCTTCAGAAATTGCTTGTGCATTTTACCTAATGGCAATTAAAAAATTAAAAGTTAAATGTTTCTATGACAAGGTAAGCCAGGTTAGTAATTTAAACAGTAGGATGTTAAGCTATATCCATTTTTTTAGTATATGCAAAGAAGCTTTATGTCTGTGGTGCACAGTGGAATACTTTGAAAATGGTGTTTCCAGGCATTTCCTCTAAAATCCAGAGGGAACATTAGCTCATAGGCAGCACATTTCTAGAATTTTTCATTTTCTCAGATGACAAAGTGAATCAAACTGGATGTCCTTCATTGGGATTGAGGTAGGTAGTGACAATCTTGCAGAGAAATAAGAGTCTAAGACATCAGTGTCCCCAAGAGCTTCCACAGCTTGTGCTCCACCTGGCAAACTTGTCTTCTGAATTATTCACTACTCTGTGTGGTCTCAGTGAAGTGCTAACACTGAACTGGTGACAAGGGCGTTCATTAGGTTCATGCACCATGGATGCTTCTTCCAGTATGTGATACCTGTAGTTCTGTCAGTCTTGGAGGAAGGAAATGTACTGAGCAGAAAACTCAGTAACTCTATGTGTTTGTAGTATGACACTTTGATGACTTCACCATCTGCAGTTCAATCTTTTGGAGGCAAAGAGGGAAGAAACAGTGGAGTTATAACAGCCAAGCTACCAAAATCCCATTTCCATTTAATTTTAGTCTCTTTCTCCTGTATTTATATATATTTCTGATTCTTTTATGTAAGAGAAATGGGAATCTTCAAAGGACATAGGTAGGTTTTAATTCAGACTTTTAGGAAAGAATCAAAAGATTAAAAAAAACCAACAAAAACAAACAAACAAACAAAGGCATTTGGCAGCGCTGAATTAAGAGAAATTTTGGAAGTACAATTAAGCAAAATGCAAAATAATTATTGAGAGGAGCAGGGCTTGACATACACTTTCATATTGGCTAACTTGAATGGTTTCTATAACCATGTAGCTTTTACAGAGATATTTTTTAATAGCCTTTTTTCCCCTTAGGAAGAGCACAAGCATTCTCAATTCTGAATTTAGGGAAAAGTTCTTGCATGATGCAGACCCAGCTATGACCTTAGGAATCTTTACATCTGCTCTTGTATGAGAGTTCCCCTGCACAGACACAGCACTCTCATTCCAGTCGCATCTTTCCCTAACTTGGCGTTCAGATGGTCCCTTTGCTTACTTTAAAAACCCAGCACTTTAATTCTGACATGCCTTCGAAATATTGTCCGCCTTAAAGAAAATATTTAACATATTTATACTAAGTAAACAAATAATGAAATATAATTTCGTTTAAATTGGAACATCCATAAATAATACTGTCTTTATTAGTGGCTGCAAATGCTGTTCAGGGTATTACACAAAATATGTTTAGGAGATAAGGAAAGATTATCCACTTGGCCGTATAAATCAGTGAGAGGACACTGTGTGATTGCTCTAAAATATTTCTAGGCAAAATATGTCATGCATTACCTTCTTAAAAAACCAAGATGGTTCTTGGTCCCATGCTGACCCTTTACTGATTCGTCTCATACAAATTATCACATAATTAGTAGGTTTTGTTTGGAAAGGAAGTCCAGAAGGGACTTCCAGGATATTCCAGGATCAGTGGATATATTATTCATATAATATATTCATATATATATATATAATTTTATATATATATATAATTTTTTTTATATATATATATATATATATATATANTAAAATCCCTCCTCTCCCTTAACTCCATTTAACTGCTGCTTAAGTCCACAGTCAGATGCAGTCTATAGCAGCTTCAGGTTCTGTTGTTAAAGTTTTCCACTTGCCTAATTTCTGCATACCCCAAAAGTACTTCAGTTGTGAGAAACCCCAGCAACTGAGCATCTACTTCCAAGTCATTCCTATTGCAGAGTGGGTCCCCCCTTGATAGCTTCAGAAATTGCTTGTGCATTTTACCTAATGGCAATTAAAAAATTAAAAGTTAAATGTTTCTATGACAAGGTAAGCCAGGTTAGTAATTTAAACAGTAGGATGTTAAGCTATATCCATTTTTTTAGTATATGCAAAGAAGCTTTATGTCTGTGGTGCACAGTGGAATACTTTGAAAATGGTGTTTCCAGGCATTTCCTCTAAAATCCAGAGGGAACATTAGCTCATAGGCAGCACATTTCTAGAATTTTTCATTTTCTCAGATGACAAAGTGAATCAAACTGGATGTCCTTCATTGGGATTGAGGTAGGTAGTGACAATCTTGCAGAGAAATAAGAGTCTAAGACATCAGTGTCCCCAAGAGCTTCCACAGCTTGTGCTCCACCTGGCAAACTTGTCTTCTGAATTATTCACTACTCTGTGTGGTCTCAGTGAAGTGCTAACACTGAACTGGTGACAAGGGCGTTCATTAGGTTCATGCACCATGGATGCTTCTTCCAGTATGTGATACCTGTAGTTCTGTCAGTCTTGGAGGAAGGAAATGTACTGAGCAGAAAACTCAGTAACTCTATGTGTTTGTAGTATGACACTTTGATGACTTCACCATCTGCAGTTCAATCTTTTGGAGGCAAAGAGGGAAGAAACAGTGGAGTTATAACAGCCAAGCTACCAAAATCCCATTTCCATTTAATTTTAGTCTCTTTCTCCTGTATTTATATATATTTCTGATTCTTTTATGTAAGAGAAATGGGAATCTTCAAAGGACATAGGTAGGTTTTAATTCAGACTTTTAGGAAAGAATCAAAAGATTAAAAAAAACCAACAAAAACAAACAAACAAACAAAGGCATTTGGCAGCGCTGAATTAAGAGAAATTTTGGAAGTACAATTAAGCAAAATGCAAAATAATTATTGAGAGGAGCAGGGCTTGACATACACTTTCATATTGGCTAACTTGAATGGTTTCTATAACCATGTAGCTTTTACAGAGATATTTTTTAATAGCCTTTTTTCCCCTTAGGAAGAGCACAAGCATTCTCAATTCTGAATTTAGGGAAAAGTTCTTGCATGATGCAGACCCAGCTATGACCTTAGGAATCTTTACATCTGCTCTTGTATGAGAGTTCCCCTGCACAGACACAGCACTCTCATTCCAGTCGCATCTTTCCCTAACTTGGCGTTCAGATGGTCCCTTTGCTTACTTTAAAAACCCAGCACTTTAATTCTGACATGCCTTCGAAATATTGTCCGCCTTAAAGAAAATATTTAACATATTTATACTAAGTAAACAAATAATGAAATATAATTTCGTTTAAATTGGAACATCCATAAATAATACTGTCTTTATTAGTGGCTGCAAATGCTGTTCAGGGTATTACACAAAATATGTTTAGGAGATAAGGAAAGATTATCCACTTGGCCGTATAAATCAGTGAGAGGACACTGTGTGATTGCTCTAAAATATTTCTAGGCAAAATATGTCATGCATTACCTTCTTAAAAAACCAAGATGGTTCTTGGTCCCATGCTGACCCNCCAGGATCAGTGTGCTGGCAGGGCTTTAGAGGAAGCCTGCAGACTTACAGGTCTTGCAGAACAGTCTACTCTGTGCAGCTCAGTCCGGTGAGGGTTCACCCTCAGTCTTATAAATAGCTACCCTCTCACCATACAAGTTTTAAAAGAAATCAGAAATAGTTAAATATGGGGAGAAATTACTTTGATTTTACTTTACATTGCTAATTACAACAAACCTTAACTAAGCCAATCACACAATTAACTGCTGGTTCCTTTCATTATATTGGTATCCAGTGTTATTTTGCTTTTGTTTCAATGGATGTTGCAACATAACCCCATAGTGGATTTATTATATAAATCCAATGTTTTTTGTTCAGACAGTAGATTCTAGCTCTGCAGCTAGACAGACAGTATGGCATGTCTCTGGGATACCTGATCAGCCCTCTGCTTCCAGCTCCTTCAGAGTAAGTAATAAGTGAGAAACATATGAGAACTGGCAGTGATTAAAAAGGCAGAACAATTAGAGAATAAGGTTTAATTGCTAGTGCCTCAGTTGTGCCAGGATAATACTATGCACACTGACTCATCAGAATAAACTGATTTCTAACTACAGTGCTCTGTTTTGTGAGAACCAAGAGAAGAACATTTGACATGGTAGACAAATGTGAAATTGCTCATCGCACTTAGGTGCCATCCCTGCCATTCCACAGTGCTTTAATTTGCAGTCTGTAAGTACAATGGGATAGCATATTCAGGCTACCACAGGAAGGCTTTAGGATAACTATTTCACGATCACCTCTGATTGTGAAGCTCAGACTTGATGACTCAAATGTAATGACTTCTAGTGTGATATTGATAATCAAGTGTTCTTCTGAATCACCTTAAACTCCTTCACCACTGCCATTCCTAAAGATGAAGTGTATTTGTTGCTGACTCATACTAGCACATATAGCCTGTGAATTTCAGTCAGGACATGAGGTGAGAATAGCACTGCTGCAAGTTTGGGAACTGAAGATGCATGACAGGAAAAAAAGCAGGGAGCCCAAGAAGGGAGGCAAGTGCAATGGCAGAATTACTGTGTTGCCTGACCAACAAAAGCAAGGGCCTATCCAAGAGCAATCATCATTATTTGCAATCTGTTGGGAGTAGGGTGGGAAATCCAGCTGGAAATTAAAAAAAAAGCTCCTTCTACTCCAGAAGCAGCTTTGCATTGAGAATATATTTGTTTACTGTGTTTGAAATATTCAGCAGGCCTGCAAAAACATGAAAATGGGTGAAATGGTTTAGATCAGCCAAACCTTTTATATTCATCAGCCAAACCTTCACAACTCCATCTTCTACTCCACTCCTTGCTAAGCAAAACTCAAATTTGATTTGTAGCTCTGGTCTTTGCTGAATGAAAGGAATAAGATTGCTGTGAAAATAATGAGGGTTAAAAATACATGTATTTCTCAGTTATGTTTCCAAATCGGCGAAATTAGCCAGAGGCTCTCAGAACTCATCTCTTCACTGTTCCACCTGTCAAATCTAAGACTAAAATAGATGTTTAGGAGGAACAAGATGCTGGCAGTACAGTCATGTACTGCCGTGTCAGTGTCTCCTTAGAGTAGAGGAGTATATCCTTCAGCAGTGCTGAGCTGCAGCCCAGCCCTCACTGACCCAGCCATCCCCTTAACCCTGTGTCTGGAACTGGCTAGGCTCTGCTTGGCAGCCAGCGTGGGAAGCAAGGAGCTGCAGCAAGCATTAAGGACCGGATGGTGGGAAATAGCCAGTAACTCCAGTCTGTATTCTGTCCTTTTTAACTTTTGTGCTGCTTGCAGTTTGAGAGGCAGTCAGTCACATCCAAAATTCATTGAAGGATGGAGACAATTTGCATCATTATGTGAAGGGAAATCCTCACTGTCCAGGAAACCATGTGGGCTTGTGGTCTTGAAAAGGAATGCCCTTTGGAGAACAAAGGATGCTTGAACATAATTGGCTAAAGTCACTCCAGCAGAATTGGCATTAGTTCAAGAGGTATTGTCCTGCAGTTCTCAGCAGCTATGTCAGATCAAGTTTATCATGCAGTCACAAAACCAACAAATTCATAGTTACATCAAAGATTATTTGCAGGAGGCTGGAATTTAAAATCAATTGGAAAAAAAAAATACATTAAAACCACTGCACAGGTTTATTTCTATAAAAGCACACAAATAAACCCTTGCATAAAATACTGCCCCTGTGTTATTCTGCACAAACTTGTGACTCAGAACAGGAAAGGCAAGAAGTTGCTCTGACAAAAATTGAAACCATAGATGAAATAAAAGCCCCAAACTGTCTCAAAATTATTTTAAATATGTGGCAAAGGTCTCTGTAGCACCTAAACCACAGGTTCTGTACCTATGCATTACATTGCTCTATTTACTAAAAGAACAGTGTAAAAATAAAGTTAAATATTAAGAATTTATTCTAGTTCCTAGTCATGCCAGAATGATGGTAACCCTAATAAGATCTTTCAAAAATGTTATGAGACCATTTCTGTAAGTACTGCTTTAATAGCTATGCCTTGAGGGTTTAAAAAATACTCAGTAAACAAGACAAATTGCAAAGTAGGTAGAACAGTGTCTGCAAAATGTCCATAGGCCACTTCAGAAAGCTGATGCTAGAGTTGGTAATAACGTTCCATTAAGAATGGAACACCTTCCTAAATTCTCTTTATTGTTTTAATTAAAAATTTTTAGTGATGTACATCAGGACCATCCAGTGAAAACCAGTTTTTTTACTATCTTTTGTCAAACCACTCTGATTGTTACAAAAGACAAAAACATTCTCCTCTTGTCTCCTGAAATAATACTTCAGGATGTTGCCATACCAGATCACACATAGCAATGAGCATTTGACGGAGCTTTTATCCACACCTTCCCTCTCCTTCTGTTGCTCCTGTAACTCCAGAGGGATTTTTTCCTGCCTCACTCCCTCTAGACTACGATGGCTTCTCCTCTCCCAGCTCTACTTGCACTACAGCTACATTCCCTGGGCCCCCCTGGTTTTACGTGAAGGCCAAGGACTGTTTTCTGTTGCTAATTTGAAAACAGAAGATGGCAAATATGCTTTACATTTTTAATTCTGCACGTCAGCAATGCTAGACATGAAATCCCAGAGCTGAATAACACTTTGAAAAGGCTCCCAAGAGGGATAAGCAAATGCCAGAGAGACTAAATTAACCCATATGGAAAAGGGGGGGCAGGCAGTATTTTGCATTTGGAATTGACCCGGCTCTGCTCTTGCTCCTTAACATGATAATCAACTATAAGTATATGTCTCTGCCTAATTGTTCCTTGTAAAGGCTTTGCTGCTCTAGGATCACCAGTGGCTGAGGAAGGCATTAGTATGTACATGTGAACTGTAGGTCCTGAAGGGTAACATTTTGCCTTCTCTAAGATTTTAACATAGGGAAAGTGACTGATGATTTTAAATGACCACACAGACCTCTCTTGCCCCGTCACTGCCATGCTGACAAAAGTAACTCCCATATTACCACAAGATGCATGAAAGACTACACCTGCCAGGGCAAACTGATTGACAGTCACTGTGACCGTAAGCTCAGCTTCCAGTAATATATGAGTTCTAATAACTAGCTAGCAAGATGTGACCCTGGAAACTGGCTTTTTTTTTTTTTTTTCCCCTCTCTGAATAATGACTGAAGTGTGAGGAGGAGAAATACAGCACAACTCCACTGTCAGTTCGTTGCTTGAGGCTATGACTACCTGACACCTTAACCTGCACTTGCACAGGCTGTACACTTGTAGCATTCATATGACATTTGATACTTAAGAAGTAGCATACTTGTGTAACTGAACTTGAGAATAAAAGCACAATATTTGACATTTGCAGCCCACTGAAAATATCAAAATACTATGTTTTCCTAATTACTAGCTAGAATGAATAACAGTGTCTAGTTCTGCATTGAGATGCTCTGAATTTTGAAATGGAGGAGCAGAGTATTCACCCATACTTATCTCAGAGTGTATTGCCCCATCACTCTCTCTTCCGGCTGAATAGAAACTCCTTGTACCCACACCTGTTACTCAAACAAGGTCAGCACTACATTCAGCACAGGTCTGGATATTTCTTCTTTGGTGCCTTGACCCTATGCTTTTACTCAGGTCAATGTAAAACGTTGGGAAACTAGTGCCAGTACAACTAGGATCCTGAGAAAGGAGTCTTTTGTGAAATGCACCTTTTGTTTTTGTCCAGTATGGTAAGGGTTGGATTTGGTAGTTAATAAATGTTTTTTCAGTTATTTAGCAAATAACCACCCTGTGTGCTATGTAATCAGCATCTGCCACTCCCCTGTTCTCAGATGCTGCTAATGCAGCACTTAGCAGTAACCCACCACTCCCAGGATGACATCAGGCCTTCAGAAGCTTTACTTCAGAAATCCCACCTATCCAAAAGCATAATTTTTATCCCCACCTTGTCTTGAAGACCTATAAGTGATCCTAATTCTTTCTATATCAATTACTGGAGTCTCATTTTCACCAGTAGACTGTTCCTGTGTACTGAGATTATATACTGTTCTGGTGCCTTTCCTGAAGAAAGATGATAGAGGTTTGAAAGTTATTGTCTAGCAATATTGACCAGATGCCCACGATCTTTCAGCTATGACTGGTAAGAAATGGAAAATCTTACAGCCTGATAGCAAAGTTAAACTGAACATCTGGTGAGAACAGCTTGGCAGCTAGTATTTCCTAACTTTCTAATGCCCAGCAAAGGGTAAATGCTTTTGCTGGTGCAGCTGATGAGGTGATAGTTACAGACACAGAGAGCAGGTGCTGGTCTTGGCTGTGCACCTTTGAGGGCAAATGGGAGGGTGGAACTCTTCCAAGTGAGCAATAAAGTGGATCAGAAATTGTTAGGTGCTCTTCCATTGCTCACATTTGCTAGTTGGAGAGTCTGAAGGGTATCAATATGTGATGTGTTATTTTCACCTGAATATAAAATAATTTTTAACTGTACCCATCCCCCTCTCTAGTGTTTCTGCACTCTATCAGTGTGTGGTCTGAGATATTTATGGGTAGAGGAGAGGAGAATATTAATGGCTGCATTCTGAGTTTATGGAGGGATCTATTTTCCTGACATCAGTGGGTTCGCTATGTTGTTCAGATCCAAGGCAAAGAGGTTGGTGCTGTACCATAATATTCTTGACCTGATGGACCTGCAGTATGCAATTAGCTCTAAATTAAGGAATAGAACTAGGAGGTTTGCTTTGTTTTTTGTATGTTTGGTGTTTTGTGTTTGAGGAGGTTTGGGTTGTTTTTTTTGGTGAATTGCTGTAAATTGTAACTCTTGGGTTAAAGTAAGGCAGCTGGATGCTTTCAGAACCTGTTACCAGGATAAATGTTGAATTAGCTCCAGGCATGGGAAACTGGAGGGAGACTGAGTGGGAAGGCAGGAGACAAAAGCAAAGCCTTGTAAAGAAAAGCCTTTAAACCAAATCAGTGAGCTAAAAACACACAACAGCACAAACACAAAGCCACCACACCCTGAGCTTTCCATTATTTCAGTTAATGATTCTTGATGCATACTATGAATTCATCTGTTAAAATTATATTCCTCAAAGGAACATCAGTAAGACACATTCTTCAAAAAGAAAAATAATCAGATACTTGTTTTTGACATTACAATGTCACAGATTTTAAATGGTTCACTACGGTTGTGTGTGTGACTGGGGGCAGAGGAGACAATTTAGGGCAGAAGTGCTGTGTGAAGCTTTTTTATTTGGTTCTTCACACAGAATAAATGAAAGCTGCCCAGCATTGAAGTACAGAAAGGAGATAAATGAAGGCTGGAGCATTAGAAGTCATTTGCAAGATAAGGAGGAGGAGTAGGAAAAAGATTTATTTTTTTTTAATGGAGGAAATGCTGTCCTTAGAATAAATTGTCAGTGAAGCGCATCACCAATTCAATCTGCCTGGCTGTCATAATCTTCACAGGCAATCTATCAAGCAGTACAGAAATGATGTGTACATTCCCAAGGCTTTATTGTATGAGATGGGTTAAGTCACTTGAGCAATGAAAGATGGTAGTGGGCTGTGATAAATTTTCACTGGTGAAGCTGAGGACCACACTGACATTTCTGCCTAAAGGAAAGTCCAAAAGTCTAACAGGTTCCTTTCCAAACAAGGATGAAAAGCTGAAATAGCTATTCTTCATGAAATGAAGTATTACATAGGCTAGAGAAGGGTAGTGGGGAAAGGAAAGAAAGCCGTTATTTGCTCTCAAGCACTTCCAGGCTATTGCAAAAAGAAAGCAATAGTTTCCTCTTCTTGTCTATGCAGAGTAAACCAAGCAGAATCTTAATTTAAAAACTAGGTTGAGATGTAAGCAGTCTTTTTCATGGTGAGAATAGGGAAGAATAATTGGAAAGCTTGTGGGGCCTCCATTGCTGGAGGACTGTAAGAACAGTCTAAGCAAATGCCAGGCAGGAATGGCTGAAGTACAGGTGATTCTTGAAACAGAAGGAGAGACCTTTCAAGAGGGAGTTTAGTGCAGCCTGCCTTTTATTTTAGTCTCATGGAAACAGTTTTATTCTTGATTACATTTCATTTTAAATCTTAGAAGTGTCTGAGAACGATGGGAGTTGTTCCTTTTGCATATGTAAATACTGTAACATCTACCATATTACCATTAATTTGCTGGATTTACCATATAAATTGTGGTAATTTGTTTAGATATATATAATTACTAAAAATTACATTCACTAATCGCCTGTGAAAATTCTAATTATGTTCTCAGGAAATGTTCAGATGCTAATCTTCCAGGGTGACAGATCTTTGTTAATATGAAATACCAGCAAATTTCAATCTAATTTTGTATGGCAAGGCAAGGCCCAGCTTCACATAGGAGAGTACAGTTATTAGGAACCCAGCTTGAAATGCTTATGTTTGAAGAATCAAGTCTGCAAGTACTGTGTCAGCCATAGGCTCTATCTGAAAGTTAGACACCTTCGACCTACATAGCTATAGGAGTGAATCCAGCCCTTCACTCTGCCACCTTAGTGGTGGAAATAAAATGCAGCTCAAAAGGGGACTTCCTAAGGGAATGAGATGATGGTTTGTAAGTTCTCTTTCAAGGACAGCATCTGCTTTATACCTTCAGTTTTTAAAATAGTGTCTGAAAGAGCAACATCTAAGATACATGTTTGCATCCCCTGGACTAAGATATTTTTTTCTCAAAGTCTGTTAAATACATTTGTAATACTATCTGCTTGTTGGGTTTGTTATTTTCAGTTAATATACCTCAGTGTGTTGCTGATACTTTCCTCAAGGAGCCTATTACCTTTCTGATGGATGTGAGCTTTCATGTTAGATACAAGCTCTGTTTTAAGAGCGGAAGGAGTGAAACTGCATTGCTTTGATAGGGAGTGGAGGAAGGAGAAATCCTTTGCTCTCCCACCTGGGGAGGGAGGATTCTGGAGCTGTTGAGCAACACTGCAGCACTGTGTTACCTTTCTGCTGGGCAAGTAAGATCTTGCAAGGCACCTTTGCAAAGAAGTTGGTTTAAAGCCAAACCTTGCTCAAAGGAGCCTGTCTTCTAGTATTTTTAAGTGATTTGTGTCTGTCAAGAGGATGACAAGTAAGCACTTTCTGTTGTGATGCCTGGTCATAAAACTTGGCCTGGAGAATAAGAAATGTTACCTCTTCTCATGATAGAAGACTTCTGCTCCAGTAGCCTTGCATCTGGTTTTCCAAAGCAAAATTACAAATCTCTCTTCTGTTTTGTTGGGGTTTTTTTTCTGGAGTAGGGAAATGGTGGTGCAGTATATATCATATACTGGAACACTGAGGACACAGCGTAGTATGTAGTAGAGCTTGAGATTGGTAGATGGCACTGGGGAAAGGGAGGCTTTGAAACATTAAAGCCCTATATTAATTCCTCGGACCAGAAACACACTGTTAGTGCTATGTTGTCTTTTGGGAATTATGAATTTTAATTAATTAAAAGTAGATTTCTTTCTGGTAAACCCTTGACTCTGTGTGCAATGGATTAAACTAAACTGCAAATTGTCACTGAGGTAATGAATTAAGAAATCCCCTATAAATTATCTAGTGTGCCACTGCTGCTGGCTAGACTGTTCTTGCTCTGTTCTCACCTAAATTGCTACCTAGAAAGAAGCTGTGGTATACCAAAACCCTCTTCCCTCTGGTGACTGGGGCCCTTAGGAAACAACACCCCATTTTCTCCATTCTAAGTAATTGCAAAGCAGGTCCACACTGCAGTGTCAAAGATGAATGGCTGGCTCAAAGAGAGACACCTTATTCTGCAGGCAATTATTTGGTACTGATGGTAGTTCAGCTGGATTCCTGGGTATAAGAGGAGAAAACCCAGTACCCAAACGGCAGTATAGCTGCCAGAGGCAGTGTAAAATACCAGGTGAAAGTGAGACATAAGATATTAAATGCTGCTGTCTAGCTGAAGCCATGCAAACATCACATATGCTGTAGCTCCCCAGTTAAGTCTAGTCATCAGATTAAGACAGACTCCTGCCAGACAGACTTGCCCATGGCACAGCAAGATCCCTGGCAGAATCTGACAAATCAAAATAATCCAGTTAAATTTGGTGAGGTACAGGGGTATTTAAATAACACAATTAATAATGCAAATACTTTTCCTTATACCTTTCATTTAGTGAAAACCTTGGATTTCATTTTCAAGGTAATGTCAGCTGCTGACCCGAGATACCATATCCTAGCCAGCTTTAGCAGCATCCCATAGAATATAACAAACATGTTATATCACAGCTGAAGTTGTTTAAAGAAGTTGAGAAAATAGATTGAGCTGACACACTAAGAACCAGATGTATCAAAATACAATTTATTCTTAAAATAGCTAGTTTACACATAACAGCAAAGGTTACATAGGGAAAACATGCAATTAATGGAGGAGGTATATTTCACCTTACTATTTATAGCACTACGAGTAACTTCAGACTCAGGAAATTATACCTCTTAGCAATGAGCAAAAATGGGATTTATATTTTGATGTTAACACCATTTCTGTACAGCTAAAAGGTGTGCCAGTATTCACACCTGCTGAGTATGTATTGGACAATTTCTCACACAAGTCTTGCATGAAACACAGATCACCTTTACAGTTTGACAGCTCGGAAAGCTAAATTATAAGCATACAGATACAAAACATACATTAGTTTACCGAAGTCTAAAAAAAACCAAACCTTCATAAAATGAGGTAAAATAAACCAGAGCAGTTTTGTATTTATGTGCAAGCCTATATTCCATCTAGAAAAATCTAGTAGCAACCCTGCTCTTTTAAATAAATTAGCTTTCACAAAGTGCAGCTAATTCACTGTCTTCAATATGAAGGACCTTGCCTATGTTACACACTTGTGAAAAGTCATCACTAACTTTGCAGTAGGGAGCAGGATACTCAACTGTCAGATGTTGCAAGATTAGACCAGATAAGTCTAATAGTGCTACAGACCAGGAAGTTTACAAATCACTGTTTTGTCATGTAACCTTATTTTTGGCAAGTACAGTAGTTTTAACATTTTTTTAAAAGGCACATTTTTTTCTTTTAATGTTAGAAGGTAACCATCTGCCTGATAAGTTAGTAGGATGATGAAGTCAAGGTTAGATTTGTTCTCAAATGCAAAACATTTATTATTCACAAAACCAACAAGGACAGAGATGTCCTCTCATTGGAGCAGACACTTCCACTGCTCTGCATTCTCCTTTTTATCCCACAGAGCTTTCTATGGGATTCAGAAGACTGGTTTTGGAAAGAAGAAATTAGAACATTGTATGTCATCAAGTTATAGAGCACACCGCACACCCTACTTCTTCTCCTCCTCTCATTATCCTCTCAAAGTTTCTTAACCTACATTGAAGCCACAAATCCCAGCCACGCATTCCTACCTGCCTTTGCTACAAGCACATAAAGGATCATAGCCAACCTCCATCCTGACAGCATCACCTCTTCTCTACTGCACTCCTAATGGGTGCAAAATGAATTGTGATGATCTGTTCATCTAATGTCCCTGTGCATGCACACATACTCTCACATATCAATTACTACAGCTTGCTAAAATACCATCACCTTCCATACTTCCTCACAGGAGTCTCTCTCCTAGTGACTCGAGAGTCTACAGCAGAAAGCAAGCAGCATATACTTAGGATACAGTCATGCTATTTCTATAGTACGTGGCATATGCATAGGGTTTATCTTAAGTTTTTTTCCTAGAATAAGATTTGGCTAAGAATTTCAGTAGCATAGTATGGTTTAACAAGTCCTGCAGACTAGTGAATTTGGATTTGCTCAGGCAACCAACAAAACCTGCCAGGTGGTTTTGTCATGTACTATGTGAACCAGAAAACAAACACTGTTCTGTTGGCCAATGGAAGAAAGCTTCCTTGCTACTACTGATCACCAATATGGTGATGAATTTTCAATCTGACCCAAGCTTTGCCACTGGGGAAAGAGACCACTGGACAGCCTTGGACTTCCCAGCTGATCGGGCTCTCTCTCTTGTCCTCTCCTTGGAGTCTGAAGATCTACACAGTCTTTCTTGGCAGATGGTATCTGAACACCATCAGGCTTCCACTCTGCATGGAGAATCTTGTAATTCTGACCTTCGTTATTGTCCCAGAAGGTATGTTCTCCACTTTGGTAAGAAACACAAAACTCTATCTTCTCTTCAGGTGAAATGGCAGGAGGTAAGTCAATGGTAAATGAAAAGGTATCATTTTCAGAGTCGCTGTAAACATTGTTCATGTATATACACCCAATGTCTCTGTAGGTCTTCCATGTATCAAAGGTAATTCTAACCTGAACCTTTTTTTCAAAACTCACATTTTTTACTTTCACAGTGCCTGACAGCACCTTCTCTTGTAGAGTGCAGTTCTCCAGGCAGACCAAGTTCTTCTGCAGGCGGTTCCTGAAGTCCAGGTAGTCAGCTGAAGGCCGATGGAAACCCAGAACCAAGTTTTTCTCCTCATGTAGCTTTAAGCCAGATGTTATGTTTTCAAGGCCTAAGAGGTCAAACTGAAGATCCCACCCAGAATGCTCCTGGAACTCAGAGAAGGTGTGTATTGCAGTCAGGGACAGCCCCTTTGAGTCTGCAAACACAACTCGTTTCTTGGCTCGGGCTGCTGAGTGGTTCCATTCGGTCTTCTGAGCTTCAGAGTCACTTTTCACATGAAGACACGGTCTGAGAGGTTTGAATCTGTTCACAAAGTTGTTTCTTTGACAGTCCTCAAGGGGGCTGAGAAAACTCTTCAGCGGTGGAGAATGGGCTAAGCAAATTCTCATGGCCATGTCCACAGGCATGATGGAGCTTGGCAAAGGTCTCGGGTCCAAGATCTGTATCATTCTGCAATGGGCAGAAAGACAAGATGTTGTTTTTTGTTACATCAGGTAAGAAGCTTCTTAAGAATGCATATTTATTTCATCTGCTATCTTAAATATTCATGGCCTCATCTTTGCATGGCTTTAAATAATGCAGCCTAAATTAGAATTGACAGTTCAAGCTAAGGAACTAGGGTGAGACTATGCAGTCTTTTATTGCTGAACTCTATGAATTTCAATGTAGTCACAATTGCTTTTTCTGAACCTCTGAAAAATAGTTTTTTAATGATAGATAATTAAACACATTTCCTTGAAAATACATAAAAGAACATTCTAGTAACCAGTAAACCAGATCCAGTGGAAGTGCTCATCCATTTTAGCTTCCCTTTTAGACTCTGAGACAGGTCTTAAAATTCCAGCAAGCTGGATCAGCTGCTTCATCTCTGAGCGGAGATAGCACTATATTAAGCAAGTCACCTATCCCATCAGAGCATCAAACAGTATGCTGTGTACCTTGATGCAGAGCCATCATTCTGTGGTTTTGAATAACCCCAAGTGCATGTTAGGCATTCTGGTTTAATTCAGACAAATAAAAATGCTAAAGCATTGTTGGAGATATCTTCTATAGGCTTTTAACCCAGGCCTAGGTAACAGAGCTCTTTTGCAGTCAATGCTGGTTGCTGAGTGAATAGGAAAAGAAAAAAGGGGTGAGGAGGGACACACTTTCATCTCTTTGTAAGTGTTTCTATAATCCCCAAAGTCTGTGCTGAAAGGCTACTGCAATTATTCAATAAGAATGCTACAACTTTATGTGTAAAGACTTGTTCACAACTCTCAAATGATGAAAATCACAATTACTATTTAAGAACACTGTCCATTCAAAAACAGTTAACTTGAATATTTGTAAAAAGGGGCTTCAATTGCAGCACATCCCTCCTGAGAAAGTTTCAGTCCTTGATGGAAATGTGGATTATTTTGTTGAGTCATGGGAAGCCAGAGCATTTGCTTTGTCACTTAAATAAATGGCTTTCTCCTTCCCAGGGTTCTCACTGGAATTCTAGAACCCTGCCAAAAAAAAAAAAGCAGTATCTGTGTTGGCCTCTTAATTCTTCTCCTTCGTGGCAGTACTTGCCATAATAAGTAGGATGAGGAGAGTACCAGCATCCAATTAATCATGTTTTGCTTTGCCCTAATAGGGAAAGAACTAAGGCTTCAAAAATACTCTCTGCAACTTTCGTCACAGCTCCTGAGAAAAAGCTCCTAACCTTTAAAGTATTAAAAAAAAAAAAAAGTCAATAGAGTGGAAAAAAGACAAACCCGAAACGGCAAAAAAAAAACAACAAACAAAAAAACGCCTGAAAAGGGCAAGCTGCAAGAGCTTGAATGACCAGAATGAGCAGCCACCAAAAGATGAGCCGGGTTCAGCAGCGTTAACACGCACTGCACAAGCTTGCATAAAGGCATTTTTGCAGGACCTACAAAAGCGGAGTGCGGGGGAGGGGGGAAGAACAGTGCATGTCCCGGGGCTTCATTCCCTCCGAGGCTGCCTCCGCGGGGCTGCAGGAGCGCGCCTAGAAAAGCGGAGCAGAAGCAGCACGGGTGCAGCGCGCTAGCTGAAGGAGCGGGGGAGAGAGGGAGGGGGCGTGCGGTGCTTACCTGCTGCAGTGCATGGGGCCGCGCAGCCGCTTGCCTCTCGCTGCTGCTGCCGCCGCCGCCTTTATGGGGCCCTGCCCGCGGCGGGCGGCCAAGGGGCGGCCCCGGCCTCACGGGACGTGGGTGGGCGGCGGGTCAGTGCGTGCCGGTGGCACCGCGCCGGGGGGACCTGCGGCCGCCGCTTCACCTCTGCTGGCCGTGCGGCGGCGGCTGACCCGGCTGTGGAAAGCCGTGTGCCGAGCCCTGTGCGGAGACAACGCGGGTTCTGCTGATGGTTTAGGGTTTCTTTTTACTTCACTCACACACACAACGTTTTTCTTTCTTTCCCTCCCCTGCTCCACTTCTCCCTTTTCATCCTTTTTCTTTTTACCCCATTTTTTCCTTATTCATTTTTTATCTTTTTTTGTTTCACTTTTTTTTCCCCTTTTATTAATCTTTCCCACTTTTTCTTTTTATCTTTTGCCTTTTTCTTTTTTTCTTTTTCGCTTTTTTTTTTAACCTTTTTTTCATTTTTCTCAGTTTTTATTTGTTTGGTTTTGTTTATTTGTTTGTTTGTTTGGGGTGTGGGGTTTTTTTTCCCCTTTTCCTTTTTTTTTCTTTTTTTCCCTTCCCTTTCCCTTTACTTTTCCCACACCCCATGGACTGTTTCCCTACCATATTGTTTCCCTATTGCCTTCTTAAGAGCACTTACACTTCCTAATTTCAGGGTTCGAATGTATTCACACAAGTGTTTGAAAATGGTCACTGAGAAGACCCTTTCCTGGCAGATTTGGGCCAGAGAGGCACAAGTTGCTCACAGCACTACAGAAGCCTGCTCCAAAACTGCAGCTTACTCGTTTATCCTTCTTCAGAAAAGCAAGAGAAGAGAGCTTAATAGAGCATCTGGAAAGTAGGCAGGTATTTCAAAGTGAGCTTGCTCAAACAAGTGCTTTTTCAAGCAGCTGGAAAGTAAAAAGGGCTACTGTTTGGATATGTCAAAGTAGAGTTTGAATATGAAGTTGAATATGTTAAAGTAGGGCCGCTTCAAGTCACGGCTAAAGGATGTTACCTAGTGGAATGCAAGTAATATCCAGTTGAAATTACAAACTGTCAGATTCACTGAAAGGGAGCTGGAGCCCTGCATTGTGAGGTAATATTGCCAGGGCCAGAAATTTGTCATTCTGAAATATAGTTGTCCTTGTCCTCGGTGCAAAAGCACTTTTGGACATTTAATCTGAATGGTGCTGATGGCTTTTCACCATGTGGTGATCTTGCATTGTCAGGATGTGACAGGCCTGACTGTAGTTCCCACATGACTTGTTTCTAAAGCAAAGGGACAAAAATTGGCAGAATACAACCGCCATGGTGTTATCCATAGCAATGCTGTGTTACTTCTTGGTCCTGCCTCATAGAAGGTCTTACACACAGGTTCCATAAGGCTGACAAGCCCTTCCAGAGGCTAGAGAGTTGCACAGCCCATGGGGTGGCAGCATGTTGTTCTCTGTAGGCTGATAGGAAGGTCCATCCGTGAGCTACTTTTCTCCAAAGACTATGCTAACTGGCTTTGTGGGTATTCTGTGGATCAACAGTTTTACTGTCACCTACATGCTGGCCCATCTTCTCTTTGTGAAACAGATAATTCCAGTCACCCTTTAAGATGTGATACAGAGTCTGTGAGCTGTAATTAGAATTCATAGTTTTTGCCGGTAGATGAGGCCATGCACAAATGAACAGCTGGAAGTCCTGCACTCTACATGAAGAAAAGGGGGCTTACAGTGATGAACAGGAATTTTTCTGTTCTTGGTTTGTGAGCAAAAAGGTGAAAAACTCCACTGCTTTGTGTGAGTGTGTTAGGAAATAGTATGTGACCATGGCAGATGGCAACAAGGACACCTCCGTTTCAGAGTCAAGCTACACAGAAGCAGAGAGAAACAACAGTCATGAAAAGGCTAGAGAGGGAACATTTCTGCTGACTGATGCATAGCACATGGATCAGTACACTGTCTCTGTATGTATAATGAGAGCATTCATAGGACAGTAAGACTTCAGTCTCGACTCAGACCCTTGGTGACTGAAGTTCCTGCCTTTTGTGCCAATACGTGACATTAAGTGTCACACAGATGAAGCCTGAAGCACTAACTGACAATGCAATCAAGATTTTGGAAAGTACTGCTCTGTTCTCTGGTGCCAGTTATTAAGGATGACCTTCCCCAGTCCTCTGCTTCTTCAGTCACACCACACTGTTCACATCCTCATCTTCTCCTTTCCCTCCTCCACCACTCTTATCTCATGGAGCCTGACAGCTCCCTCTCAAAGGTGGATGATATTTTCTCACTCTTTGCCTAGGGAAGGTGCTAGAAAACAGCACCTGTGTTCTGGAAGCCTTGTTAGTTGCAAGGAGTTTATTTCTCTTTAGAAAGTGCTACCAATACATCCAGCCCCAGGCACCTGCCTGGCAGCAGGGAGCAGAGCCCAACATCCCTCACAGGCATTAGGGCAGATCAGGCACATGGCTGGCACTGACTAAATCCCCTCTATTTCCCCAGAATGAAGACTCTGGAGAAATGCTATGAGCCTGTGCTGCTTGAACCTTTGGCCACGCAGCTTCCCCCACAGCACCATTAAGCTGGGCTGCTGTGTTACCAGGGAGCATGTGCAACAGCTGGGGCTGCTGTGTCACACCACCTATGTGAAGATATTAAATAAGACATGGGAAATTGCTTCCTTCCATGCTCGAAACCTGCACAAAAGGAGACACCTCAAGGCTTTGCTCTGTGTAATTCTGCTAATGTGTAGTAGTAGCTCATTGCACTGTTTGCTACTATAAAACATTTTGTTCCCATTGTGTTAAAATACCTGTTTTGCCTAATTTTGCCAACATTATGAAAGATTTTTTAAGGTGATATACGTAGCAAAAAAAACCCCTGTAGTAAGATACAAGGCCTTTCATGGGCAGATCATTGCCCAAGTCAGTAAATACAGACGGGATACAGCAGCTTCGTGCCTACTTGGTAACCTGGAACATGTTCATGGTCGCGGACTAGTGTCCTAGTTTCCAGTTGCCAATATAAGCAGTGGGGGTTGTGCAGAGCCAGGGTAACTCTTTCCTCATCTGAGGAGATGTCTCTGCATCGAGGCAAACAACCAGGATTATCTGAGGTAGCACACCAGTTTGCACTGTCAATGATGGTTCCCTAGCTTCACTTTTAATAGAGGACTCGGGTTTCCAGTTATTTTGGTGCGGCTGCTCTCCTGTCATCAGCAGCTTAAAATGTAGCTCTGTCTGTTTTACCTTTCAAATAGGGCTTCTAAAATGGGAACACCGAAGGAAAAAAAAATAATTGTCTAGTAAGATGTGCATCTGATAGCACTTCATGGTGTATCAGCTTTCCTGACATTTGTAGGTGCACAAAGAAAGCCTCCTGGAAGAGGCAAGGTTGATTATAAAATCAAAGCTCCATAACTAGTGCTGTAACAAGGAAACCCAAACTGACCACCTAGACTAGTTTTTTGTCTTTTTCTAGAAACTTTGTACTTTAAATTTAAGAAGCTAATTGCAACAAGTTAGCTAGAGTAAATACAGTTTTAGTACAGTCACCATAGTAAATATAAATGTTTCAGTAAATGTTAAATGTATGTTTTAAAAATAGTTTGCAACCTAGATTATTGAGAGGTAATGCAAGGCACGGGCTCACTTTGCAAGGAGTTCACTAAAGTCGCCCAGTGACAAACAAGCAATCGGGTTCACACTGTTCTGTTCAAAGACAAATATATGATATTAGCTCCACAGTGAATGTTTTTATATATATGGACGGACCTCCAGGTCTCACTGTTCTTCACCTGTCTGAATCAACTGATGCTTTTCAATCATCAACTCTGAGAGCAGATTATGAATGTGCCTTTCTGTCAGCTACCAGGCAGGAAGGGGATGCTTTGGTCATTTGTTTTTTGACACTGGTCATTTTATTTTACGGCAGAATAGAATGAAAGAGCTGCTTTTTTTGTTGTTGTTTTTGTTTGTTTGTTTGTTTTCTGTTGTTTTTGTTTTGCTTGTTTGTTATTTAAATTTTTTTTCAATCTATGTTCTGAAAATGAGTAATTAAACAAGGCTTTTGTGGTTTACTCTGACTTTATTACTTTAAAATTGCAATGCTTCTTTGCCGTCCTCCCCCACAGATCCAGGAAGGAAAGAAGGAGGTATGTTGCAGTTGAGGATATAGAAAGAGTTGAATGGCCTTTAGAACTTAATTGAAGCCTCTTGAAGCAAAGATAAGCAAGCATGTGTTCAGAAAAAAGTTAAGTCATGACCACAGTTATAGGAAAAAAAGGCAGGAGAGGAAAAAAAAAAATCTACATTTCCCTTGCATAGTAACACATCCTTTGAAAACTTGTTGCTGTCTGCAGAGTGGAAGAGCAATGCTACCTCAATGCTTGCTGTTTTGGTATGCAATTTAACACAGAAGCTTTCGATTCAACTTTGGGCTTGAGACTAAAATAAATTGCTAAGTCAAGGCAAAAAAAAAAAAAAAAAGATTAAAAGTTACTAGAAAACATAAAACATCTGCCTTCTTTTGGCTGGCACATACTTCGTTCCCGCAGCATCACTCTACACCTGTGAATGAAGCAGAGCTGTAATGAAAGAGTATCTGTGGGAACACACAAATGTGACCCAGTAGGTCAGGGAACAGAGCCACAGAACCATCATACAAGGTTCACAACAGATTTTTGGGGCTTTTTTTTGTCTTCTTGAACTGAGCTCTTGTGTTCAATATTCACTCTTCACTATGACTAATCTTAGTAAACTTTTATTAGCTATGACGTTGGGCAGCAATTATCTATGAATGCAGCTGTGATGCAAACAGAAATTATTCAGGTGCATAGTGAAGGCCAAACTGTGTTTCAAAGGCCTGCAAGCCTTTGGAAATTGAAAATCAGTGATTTATCCAATGAAATATAGTGAGCAGATGCCTTATTTAGTCTTAACAGAAGGTTATTTTCTGCACTTGCTTCTCAGAGCGCTTTGTTGAACTTTGAAAATTCCTAATGGTTGTAAATACATACCAAGGAGAAGTGTCTTGGGAAATTCCATTTTTTAGGAATTTCTTCAGCACTGACAGAGTTCATATGAGGAACAAATACGTTTTTTGTTCTTTCCTGAATTTTTATTAACTCATTCCTCATGGTTCAACCATACCTAACATATCCCAGCCTTTGGGATCCCCTCACCAAGGGAACACCAGTAACTTGTTAATGGAAAAATCACAAAAAGCCAGTAAAAAAGTGCCCACAAAGTTCCTCCTTATCATGATAATACTGCTGTGTTTGGGAGATTTTAAAAGCATTTTTTGCTGGTACCATTTGGGATAAAATTGCTGCTAAACCATGTTTGTTTGGAATATGCTGCTTTTGGAATAAACTTTAAATTTTGAAAGCAAGAAGGCAAAAAATAAAATTAACCATTTCAAAAAGACCAAAATTGGGGGGATGGGAATAGTAATTTTTCATAAATTTTTAACTTTTCTAGATATTGCATTATTAGGCAATGTTAGAAAACTCACACTTTGACAAGACAGTAGATCCATTTCCTACACAGTTGCAGCTTGCTGGCAGAAATCAAGCTTTTTTCACAGACCTGCCTGACAGAATACACCCATCTCCCAGAGTAAAAAGGCAGGCAGCCAATCTCACCCAGAAATTATGCCCAGCTGGATGGGGTTTATGTTCTTTTACAGCAACTATAAGGGTAACCAGTCTTGCCAGGATCCAGTGTAAGCCTAGCTCTTTAAGGAGTGGCAGGGGAACTAGATCTGGTTCTTTTTAAGTCAATAGCAAAATCTCTTGCCACTAGTGGGTCTCAGAACATTGTAAGGTTACATTCAAAGGCATTTAAATTTAAGGTATTTACATTCTTAGAAACTGAAAGCTTTGAACTGAATTAGAAGCTAGAAATTAATTTTAAATGTCTAATCTTATTAAAACAGATTAATGACAGATTAGTCAATGGTAGATGAGTGATTGCTTTGGAAATGCATAGTGCAAGAGAAGTGCATTGCTTTCTAAAGCAACTGACATAGAAAAAGAAAGGAAATATATCTCAGGATGCTCAAATGTTTTGTGTAATGTGATATTAAATTCAGCCTAATTCAGGCAAGATTCCCTTACACATATTTTATCCAAAATACAGCTTTTTCTGTAATCAGTTTGGGTTGTATGCAGTAAACAATAGATTAAATAAAGAAAAATCCATGTTACTTATAAATTGTTGCTATTTAAGAGTAAAAAGAGAAAGAAAACTGAAAGAAAAAAGGACATGAATTTAAGTATGTGCTCTTGGAATAATCTGAACTTCTAATGATGGATTCACAATTGTGAAGAAAACAAAACACATACATTTATTTTCTACATGAGTATAAATCTGTCTTATGGATACAGATGTGTGAAAGAAATGCAGTGTTTCAGTATTTTTCTGAAGCTACATTTCTTTTCTCAGTTTTTTGGTGGGTTTGGTTTTGGTTTTGGTTTTTTTTTTAGCTGCACACTCAAGAAGATTGAACATTGAGATTCTATGGCTAACTATTTTATAAATATAAATCATGTTGCTGTTTATAGGTAATCAGTGTTTATTCTCTCGTCCTATTCCTAGGCCCAGGTGGAGAAATTGCCTATGTTGATCAGTAGTATTTTCCAAGGAAAACAGTAAGTGAATTGATTCTTTGTGCAATTGGGTTTATGTGTAATTCTGTGTGATCAAGCAAATGTTAGTTGAGCAGACACTTCCATTAGCACCATGGGAAGTATTCTCATTGATTGCAATATTTCAAGCAAAAATGTGGTTTCTTTATCCATGAGAAAACTATTCCTTACAGCCTTGCAGGAGCAACATGATTTTTAAATATGATTATCATTGCCATAAGACTTACATTGAATGAAAAACTTCATCCTGAATGGGCATTGCTGTACCTAATACTGGCCCAGCTAATACTTGCAAATTGTTCACCCAGAGTGTTTTAGAAGCCTTTGAATGATCTGAATAATGCTCCTTTTCTTGTTCTACCACCCAAGAGACATGAGCCCTTCCTATATTTTAGGTTCTCTTACAAGGCTCTTTTTGTTGTGTGTATCACAAGGGAAGAATGGGGCTTGGAAATTAGCACAGTGAAATTCTGTTTCAAGTTTTTCTTGTATTTGTTATGCATGGGGAAAGAGCTCCCCTATGGCATAGGTCTAAATGATGACCCTTTACTCTTTCATATTTAGTCTAATTTCTAATCACTTCAGCTGTAAAATTGGAGGTTCCTAGTATCTGGCTTAGTTATTCTTTTTTGGATGCACAACACATACATATACATGTGTGTGTGTGTGTATATATATATATATATATCTCCTCAATTTCACAGGGGTCAAATTTCATGCAGAGATTAATTTCATTTTTAGATTTGCTGGAAATAAGATCTTAAATCCAAATGTTGTAACATCATCAGTCTTGTTTCACCCCACAATTGAATGGGAATTAGTTAGGGCTCCTGAGTGTAAGATCTGTGGCCTAAATAACATATTTGCAATAGATTGGTTTCCCTGGTTTTCTTGGATGGTGCTTCCCAGGACACAAAGAGTTTACAGTCAAAATGTGCTTGCTCCATATATGCAATAATGCTTACAGTAAGTTTTGCAATCTTTAAAATGCATTTAATCAGTGAGAAAAATCTTGCATGCTTGTTCTCTCTGGAGAATTTCAGTCAGAGAATAACAGAAGTTGCAAGGGATCTTTTGAGGTCACCTAATCCAGTCTCCTCAAAACAGGACTAGCTTCAAAGTTAGATCTGGGTGCTCAGATTGCTTGTCTAGCTGAACTTTTAATACCTCCAANGCAGAAATCAAGCTTTTTTCACAGACCTGCCTGACAGAATACACCCATCTCCCAGAGTAAAAAGGCAGGCAGCCAATCTCACCCAGAAATTATGCCCAGCTGGATGGGGTTTATGTTCTTTTACAGCAACTATAAGGGTAACCAGTCTTGCCAGGATCCAGTGTAAGCCTAGCTCTTTAAGGAGTGGCAGGGGAACTAGATCTGGTTCTTTTTAAGTCAATAGCAAAATCTCTTGCCACTAGTGGGTCTCAGAACATTGTAAGGTTACATTCAAAGGCATTTAAATTTAAGGTATTTACATTCTTAGAAACTGAAAGCTTTGAACTGAATTAGAAGCTAGAAATTAATTTTAAATGTCTAATCTTATTAAAACAGATTAATGACAGATTAGTCAATGGTAGATGAGTGATTGCTTTGGAAATGCATAGTGCAAGAGAAGTGCATTGCTTTCTAAAGCAACTGACATAGAAGAAGGCAGTGTAAATACAAAGTGATCATGTAATTTAAAAGTTTTTAATTATTGACATCAACTCCACTTTGTCCTGTAATAAAAAATGTGTATGAATGAAGTAGTTAAACACTAAAGAAACAGTTTCAGCAATTATTTTAAAAGGAAATAATTTTCTGATTTGTTTTCTAAGGAAGTCACTAAACCTGCTGCACTTTTAACAAAGATATTGAAACTTTGTAGTCCAGTATATGCCGTTTAAAAGAGAGAAAGATGATTGCATCACCCGAGAGGTTTATGTTAATCACTGGATATCAAACCATCTCCAGTAGTGCACCGAGAGCTTTGGTTTGGTCTCAACACAGAGTTAAGCCAGTTCTCTCTGTTCTTAAGACTCTGCCTGTGTGGAGGGATGCTGTGAGGGGTGCAGGATGCAAAGGGCATTTGCTCAAGAGCCCCCCTGTCTCCGGGGTCTTCAGACCAGCTGCTGCTGGCTTACTGCAAGACAAGGGTGTTATCTTTAGGTCATGAATGGTCCTGCTTTTATTATCTGCTGATTTTTTTATTCAGCAGCATAATTCCAAAGGAAAGTAGCTAGAAAGGTTTGTGGCTTCTGATCATCAGTTTAGTTCAGGGAAAGAATGAAAAATGAAGTAGTTAGGTCTGAAAAATTTATTCTATGGTTTCTGCACCGCATCCAAAACTCAAGACCTCCTGAACTATTTTCAGCTGTTAATGTTACTGTACCACCTTTTCCAAGATGGATGCAGGAGGTGAAAGAATGGCAATGCCTGTAAAATTAGAATAATTCTGGAAATATAACCTTTGAAAAATCCTGTCAGGAAAAGCATGTATTCTACAGCTCTCTCTGTGCTTTCTTGTCTGCCACGTGGTTTCTGCATCTTGAAGTCTTGTCAAACTGAGCAGCAATCTTCTGCCAAATAATTCCATCACCAATTAGTCTGTCATAGGCTTTGTCAGTTCATCTTAACTTCTCGGCCCTATGGAATGAATACTGGATACTAAAGAAAGATCAAGAGAAAAGAGCTGTTACGCTTTGTCTCCGTGTAATGCTGCCTGAACCCAAACATCCTCCTCCCCCAAAGTTGTGAAGCAGTGAATTTCCTTCCCAGGACCCCAGACTGAGAAAGAAAAGTGTCACATTTGCAGGGGGACCGAGCCCCTCGCGCCCCTACTAGCGAGGAGTGTTTAAAGGGGTGATCCAAACTGGTGGTCCCTTGAGTGTCACAGCAAAATACAATCCCTCCAGCCTGTGGAAAACCTGGTAATAAATTCCCAGGGGAAATGTGTGTAGATCTTCCCCAGGAGAAGGAGGGTTTAGCTGGTGTAAAGAGAGACAAATTGTGTGCACTGGCTAACCACAGGGTACATTGGAAAAGGGCTGGAAAATTGTGCTAGGTGGTTGTGGGCATCTCCAGCTGTTGACAGCTGGATAGTAGAAGCTGCTGGGAAGGAATACCAGCCAGCACCTGTTGCCACAGCACTGTCCCTGCTGCCCAAGGAACTCAGCATATCTGTGGTTCCCACTCCAGGGGGCTATATCAAGGANGACTAGCTTCAAAGTTAGATCTGGGTGCTCAGATTGCTTGTCTAGCTGAACTTTTAATACCTCCAAGGACAGAGAGCCCACATCTTCTCTAGGCAACCTGTGCAAATGCTTAACCACAATTGTAATTTTTTTCCATTTATGTATCTGTAATTCCTTGGCTGCAACACATGACTGATACCTCTCCCTTTTGCTGTACATCTCAGGGGAAAGTCTGGCTCCATCTTCTCTCTGCTTCCTCTTTCAGTAGGGGGAGACTGCACTCTGACCCACTGTTACATAGCCTTATCTTCTGCAAGTTAAGCAAACAGCTCCCTCACCTTATGCAATGCTTTCCAGTCCCTGAATCATCTTGGTGATTCTGCTGCTTTTACCTCATTTAGTCCATGAGACTCTCTTTTTGAGGAACCCAAATCTGAACACAGTTCTCCAGATGCAACCTCACAAGTGCCCCATGGAGGGAAATAATCACTTCCTTTGGCCTTTAAGGCTTTTAAACAAGATCTGTGGTGTTTTCTTGTAAATAAACATAAGCAGAACTGTGGTGTGACAAAGCCTCTATACAGGTTGGTATNAAATGTTTTGTGTAATGTGATATTAAATTCAGCCTAATTCAGGCAAGATTCCCTTACACATATTTTATCCAAAATACAGCTTTTTCTGTAATCAGTTTGGGTTGTATGCAGTAAACAATAGATTAAATAAAGAAAAATCCATGTTACTTATAAATTGTTGCTATTTAAGAGTAAAAAGAGAAAGAAAACTGAAAGAAAAAAGGACATGAATTTAAGTATGTGCTCTTGGAATAATCTGAACTTCTAATGATGGATTCACAATTGTGAAGAAAACAAAACACATACATTTATTTTCTACATGAGTATAAATCTGTCTTATGGATACAGATGTGTGAAAGAAATGCAGTGTTTCAGTATTTTTCTGAAGCTACATTTCTTTTCTCAGTTTTTTGGTGGGTTTGGTTTTGGTTTTGGTTTTTTTTTTAGCTGCACACTCAAGAAGATTGAACATTGAGATTCTATGGCTAACTATTTTATAAATATAAATCATGTTGCTGTTTATAGGTAATCAGTGTTTATTCTCTCGTCCTATTCCTAGGCCCAGGTGGAGAAATTGCCTATGTTGATCAGTAGTATTTTCCAAGGAAAACAGTAAGTGAATTGATTCTTTGTGCAATTGGGTTTATGTGTAATTCTGTGTGATCAAGCAAATGTTAGTTGAGCAGACACTTCCATTAGCACCATGGGAAGTATTCTCATTGATTGCAATATTTCAAGCAAAAATGTGGTTTCTTTATCCATGAGAAAACTATTCCTTACAGCCTTGCAGGAGCAACATGATTTTTAAATATGATTATCATTGCCATAAGACTTACATTGAATGAAAAACTTCATCCTGAATGGGCATTGCTGTACCTAATACTGGCCCAGCTAATACTTGCAAATTGTTCACCCAGAGTGTTTTAGAAGCCTTTGAATGATCTGAATAATGCTCCTTTTCTTGTTCTACCACCCAAGAGACATGAGCCCTTCCTATATTTTAGGTTCTCTTACAAGGCT
>VYZU01043312.1:0-17814 GCA_013401355.1 Ceyx cyanopectus
TAACATTCTGTAATTCTGTGAGCCAGAGAACATGAGGCATGTACAGACATGCCCAGTCCCTTCCTGGGTGGGGAACTAGGGGAGGCAGGGTCATGAGGACTCCCAGCTGGTACCACTTAAGCAAAAAGAGTGTATATTTTTGGTATCCTTGCATGCAGAACCAGAACAGTTACTGGTTTAGGATCCAGACCATTGTATCCCTTATGCAGTGTTATCCAGAAAGTGGCAGAATTACTAATCAGATGCTTTCCTTTATGGAAGAGAAGATGAAAATATCATCCAGGAAGATCTCTGTGCTGTTTGTCTCTTCTTGACATAGGGATCACCAAACTACAGTATAGAATCCTCCCCCTAGCAGGACATACGTATTGACAGGCTCCCAAGGAATTGTTCTGCCTGAATATGGGTTAGTGGCGGGAAAAACAGCACAAGAAGCAATAGGTAGTTCTTTCTTGGCACCATTCATGCTGGAGTATCAGAGGAGTTAACCTTTTTGCAGCACAGTTTACCACTGAATAAACTAGAGCTATTCCTGTGCTTGCCCTTGGAACATCTGCTCCATCATTTCCCTGATAACAGCATTGTTTTCAGTATAGAAGGAAGAACTTTTATTTTAATTTATTGGGATCCCCAAGAAACTGCTAGCAGTGTGCTGAGACTGGAGGGAAAACATATTAAAAACATCACTTCTCAGGAATAGGAATGGGATGAGAGCCCTTAAGTGATATCCTATGCTGCAGAGCACAGAACTCAACTTGCCCAAACACTGCAAATGGCTGGAGCTGGGAATTCACAGCTAAACCTCTTCAGTCCATAAATGCTAAGACCTGCATATTAAACGTCAAACCAAGTGAGAGAGGAACATGACAGCATTGTTCTGTGGATGTCAAAACATAACCTATACCAGAAGATGCTTTGGAAACCAGGTGCTTCTGAACAAGCCAAATCTCAAGGTCCTCAATGTGTATGTGGTTGGATGACTTTATTTCTACCTGAATTATTAAGGCTACTGTGAGCTACTGACACTACTTACTGAAACTGGATTTAAGTTTTATAATGCTGAACACCAGTGAAGAGTTGCTCTAGAACTTTTACAAGTGAAGCTGGATGGGAGCACAAATTCATGTCGGGGCTCAGAATACCTATTACTACTGCCCTGTTTTCCATGTCTTGTTAACCTCAAGGAGGAGATTCATATCTTACATGCTGCAGTATTTTAGCCAGCTGTTTTGGTAGCTGCTGAAATGACTTACCTGAAAACACTTCCACCAAAATACAGCTTTTAAAGACATATATTTTATCTTTGCAGATCATTTGAAGAAGACTGTGACACAGATGAAGTCTTAGCTCCCCCTGAAACTGGAGACAAGTCAGATTCATAGATTCATAGATTGATTTGGCTGGAAGAGACCTTCAAGATCATCAAGTCCAGTCATTGTTTGTCAGACAAACTAGTTATCTCAGATCTCTCTGCATAGAGAAGTGGAAGACATTTAATCAGTATCTTTCAAACTGGATAGCATTCAGTCCCAAGACACTTAGGGATTTTTCTTAAATCCGTCATTGGAGCAACATGCTTTATTTTGTACACTGTAACTTGAGAACCCTTTTTCTCTCCCTGTGTAATTGCAATAAGGTAATTTCTATAAAAAGGCTTTTTACAATGTTTTATCATGCACGCTCATTAAAAATGGTGATTGCACCTTGTTTCATTTATATATAAATGCTGTTGTGTCCCCAGATGTGCAATAAATGCCAGCATCTAATGAGTAACTGCAGCAACTGCATGCAACATCTACAGTGGTCATTTCTCAGTCAGTTCAGTCCTGTGCCCTTCTGTCCCCTTGACTTTATATCAGGCGGGACAAATGAGCTGCCAAATTAAATGTATTTCTATAAATCATGGAATGTCATGGGTTGGAAGGGACCTCGAAAGATCATCTAGTCCAACCCCCTGTCAGAGCAGGATCAGCTAGACCAGATCACCCAGGAAAACATCCAGGTGGGTTTTGAATATCTCCAGAGCAGGAGACTCTACAACCTCCCTGGTCAGCCCATTCCAGAGCTCTGTCACCCAGTATTTTAAAACAGAAGTCCCACTGAAGTTTTCTTTTTTTTTTTTTATTAATGTCCTGGAGGAAACCAAGGCAGTATGCCTGTGTGGGGGGAGAACGAGGTCCCCTTTTTGTGCTTTAACCCATGAACTTTTTACAGTTAATACTGGACATATTTTACTTGTATGTATTTGTGGACAGTTAACATGATGTAACGTTTCACTAAAGATTTGAGATACAGTTAACATTTCTACATATTCTCCCATGTGTTAGAGGATCTTCCTCAGGATAGCCTTTTGTCTCTGGAGAAGTATTTTCTAGCATATTCATAAAAAAAAGACATGTGCTGTTCAGCTGGTGTGTTAAAATTCCTGTGTCTTATGTGCACCAGTTCTGTCCGTTCCCTGTGTTCTTTCTTGTGATGCTCAGCTGTAACCTTCTCCAAGAGATTAAGTTAATGAAGAAAAAATCCAACCCTTTGTTACCAGAGAAACCCTTTAACTGGTAAAGCAATTAGTCTGCAATATTGCCAAAAAATTATTTTCCACCCATGAAAGTATGCCCCATTCTTGGAGAGGAAATCACAGTAACTAATGAATTATTGCTTTAAGACAAAATTGAACTGCCTTTCCCTATGGGTTCACAACTGGTATCTCTAGTACTAGCACATGCTCTGCTGCTGGAGCAGTTTCTACTTGTCAACTAGTATCTCTGAATGATTATTACACATCCCTATTAGTCCTCAATTTTAGCTATCATGGATACACAAATAGCTACTGGTACCTTACCTTGTCCAGCTTGGGCCAGATTTCAGCTGTCTTATTTCAACTATCATCATCGTGGCCAAATAGATAATGCTTGGGTGGTTTGTATACACTGTGTTGCCTCTTGCCTCATAAGAATGACAGATGTAAGAAAGGCCAATGCCAGGATCAGATCTCCAAGCAAACCCATCCTTCCTTGCCTTTACACACACAGAACATTAATCTCTAAGTGTTAATAACCAAATATGTAATTGGCTGATCACTGCAATGAAAGCTATTCCAGGAGCCTTTCAAGCATAACACCTGCCTGTCCCTGCCCAGGTGGGACATACTGCTGCCTCCTTGGGGTTAGGAACACTCTCATTAGGTTCAAATTCTCAGAGAGGAAATCTGTAGGGAGATTAATTTCCTTTTTCTTGAACAAAGCTGCTATTTTATCCACATGCATATACCCACCCCAGGATCCTGGATTTGGTATTTGGGAAACTTCTGGATGCCCAGATTATTAAAAAGGCACTACAAGGTGACTTGTACTGCGTAACAAAAGATGGAAGCAGGGACCATGTTAAGCAAACCAGGATGAGCCTCTTTGAAAACAAGAAGCACATAAGAGTGGCTCTGTTCAACACCANTCCAGAGCTCTGTCACCCAGTATTTTAAAACAGAAGTCCCACTGAAGTTTTCTTTTTTTTTTTTTTATTAATGTCCTGGAGGAAACCAAGGCAGTATGCCTGTGTGGGGGGAGAACGAGGTCCCCTTTTTGTGCTTTAACCCATGAACTTTTTACAGTTAATACTGGACATATTTTACTTGTATGTATTTGTGGACAGTTAACATGATGTAACGTTTCACTAAAGATTTGAGATACAGTTAACATTTCTACATATTCTCCCATGTGTTAGAGGATCTTCCTCAGGATAGCCTTTTGTCTCTGGAGAAGTATTTTCTAGCATATTCATAAAAAAAAGACATGTGCTGTTCAGCTGGTGTGTTAAAATTCCTGTGTCTTATGTGCACCAGTTCTGTCCGTTCCCTGTGTTCTTTCTTGTGATGCTCAGCTGTAACCTTCTCCAAGAGATTAAGTTAATGAAGAAAAAATCCAACCCTTTGTTACCAGAGAAACCCTTTAACTGGTAAAGCAATTAGTCTGCAATATTGCCAAAAAATTATTTTCCACCCATGAAAGTATGCCCCATTCTTGGAGAGGAAATCACAGTAACTAATGAATTATTGCTTTAAGACAAAATTGAACTGCCTTTCCCTATGGGTTCACAACTGGTATCTCTAGTACTAGCACATGCTCTGCTGCTGGAGCAGTTTCTACTTGTCAACTAGTATCTCTGAATGATTATTACACATCCCTATTAGTCCTCAATTTTAGCTATCATGGATACACAAATAGCTACTGGTACCTTACCTTGTCCAGCTTGGGCCAGATTTCAGCTGTCTTATTTCAACTATCATCATCGTGGCCAAATAGATAATGCTTGGGTGGTTTGTATACACTGTGTTGCCTCTTGCCTCATAAGAATGACAGATGTAAGAAAGGCCAATGCCAGGATCAGATCTCCAAGCAAACCCATCCTTCCTTGCCTTTACACACACAGAACATTAATCTCTAAGTGTTAATAACCAAATATGTAATTGGCTGATCACTGCAATGAAAGCTATTCCAGGAGCCTTTCAAGCATAACACCTGCCTGTCCCTGCCCAGGTGGGACATACTGCTGCCTCCTTGGGGTTAGGAACACTCTCATTAGGTTCAAATTCTCAGAGAGGAAATCTGTAGGGAGATTAATTTCCTTTTTCTTGAACAAAGCTGCTATTTTATCCACATGCATATACCCACCCCAGGATCCTGGATTTGGTATTTGGGAAACTTCTGGATGCCCAGATTATTAAAAAGGCACTACAAGGTGACTTGTACTGCGTAACAAAAGATGGAAGCAGGGACCATGTTAAGCAAACCAGGATGAGCCTCTTTGAAAACAAGAAGCACATAAGAGTGGCTCTGTTCAACACCAGTGTGTTTGAGTCACATCTCCATCATCACTATAACCTCAAGGGGAAAAGCTGTACTGGGGATGATTCCATAAAAGCCTAAATGCAGAAGGAACTAGGAAACAACTGCAGAAACTAACATAGATGGAAGTCACACAACTGCTCATTGTAACCAGCTCCAATTACTTTTTACCAGAAAGACCCTAGGTAAAGCAGTTCACTGCTCTTCTTCACCAACTAGGTCCAGAGTGGCCTTTTACTTGTAGCTTAATAAAATTTTATTTCTCTCCAAAGACAAAGATGCCTCCAAGGACCAAGAACCTGACCCCATTCTAGGCTGAAATAGAACTTTCATGTTACTTCAGCATTGCTAAATGTTTAACTCCAGCAGCAGCAGTACTGGAATTGCAGCAGTCCAGTTTTCTAATTCTATAAATCCTCCTTCTAGAATAATTTTAAAAGACAGTTTAACATGAGATAGCCCTTATGCCTCAAAGAATAATTCAGGATGGAAGGGACCTCTGTAGATCACTATGCCACCTCCTCACTCAAAAGGCAGGCCAGCTTCAAAGTAGAGTCAGTTTCTCAGGATCTCATCCAGCTGAGTTTTGAAAAATCTCCATAGATGGTGGTTCTACAACTTCTCTGCATATTACATTTCCTTCTCCTCCCTATGGGAGTTCAGAGCAACATCCTTTGCCAGGAAGGATGTATATTCCTAGGAATGAAAAATTTATTTTTCACACAAGGAGGAGTTAGATGAAGGACTCGAGGACTCAGCAGTTAATGAGTAACACCCTATTCTAAAGCACCAGATGTATTTGGATGCAGATGCAGCCAAGGATGGAGTGGGAAGAGCTGGTACTCCAGTACCTCTTGGTGCATCACTCCTGTGGTTAGGTATTTCTGCTTGCTAGGTCATACCTTGAGCCTACTTCTACTGTTCTCACACTTTCCATTTACCCACCCCTTCAGGATCTTTCATCTCTCTCCTAATTCGCCTTTTTCAGAGTGGCTTTAACTCAACCCATCAAATCAATTCAGACTTCATCTCACACCACACCAATCTGCCTGACTGGTGCCTCTTTTTCCTTTTTTTTTTTTTTTTTTTTATGAAGACATTGTCCTGAGCCTGGTAAAAATCACCAGTTTCCTTTTGAAGGTTTGGTTTCAATATATTGAGAGAGAAGCTTATAGCTCCTCTGTTGAGCTCTTTGCTCCACAAACCTAAGGCCCTTTTCTGCCTGTATTGCAAAGCAGAGCAATTTGAAGCCCAATTCATGCTTTCTAGTAGGTCAACACAACAAGCTATTCAAAGAAAAAACCTTAGAGCAAACATTCTTTTTTTATATTCACATATAAGGACAAGCCACAAAAGGCACTGCTAGCATGGTATTGATACAAAACTTGAAGTATTTTTTACTCCAAGGAGAAGAAATCCATTCTGTCTCTCCAGTACCTTTGAAAATACTCCCAATTCAGCAAAGATAAATCGGTAAAGAAGGTCTTCTGTACTCATTTGTGACATAGCCCTGTCCACAGCTTCTCTAGATGGAAGGTTTCTAAATTCACAGTATATAAGCAAGGTAAGTTTGGGAACCCCCGCCCTACTACTAAGCTTTTCTTTCCGGGGTACTCAAAATATAAGAAGACAAGAATGTCTGTGCTACAGACCTGCAAAGGTCAGCAAGGGCTGTAGAATGAAGCAACCTGAGTCACAGCACAGAAAAACTTGCAGGAGTCCACTTCGATCTGACTTTGCCTGCTGTCTGCACAACTGTCAGTGCCACTTTAGATGTTGCATACCTTTGAAGACAGATCATGCATTTTTCACTACAAATTCAGCTCAGACTGAAGTCTGTTATGAGCTGGATTGCTTTTTTCTTATGAGTAGTCAGAAAAGTGAGTAAAATTCAGTTTTGCATGATTAAAAAAAAATGCGTTTGTTCTCTCTAGTCTGCTTTTGTCTAGCATTGAGTCCTGTGTCCTTACAAACCTTTTATTTTACATTCACAAATATTCTCTCTCTCTCTTGTACTGAGAGATGGCTCGATACAACCACATGCAATTACTGCCAGAATGGTACTAGCTTTATTTTTTTTATTTTTTTTTTTATTTTTATTTCTTCCAAAATCTCAGTGGTAATTGCTACATTACAGTTTGGGTCAGCAAAGCCCCGGCCCTGCCACAGCTCCCCTCTGCCGGGCTGCCACCAAGTGGCAGTGCTGCAAAACAGACATGGACAGCAAAAAAAGAAATTCCAAGTCAGTCTCAGGTTTACAGAAAGCATTGCAGAAAAACCTTTCTGCTCTCCTGAACTAAGATTTAAGAAAGCTGACTCGAGATACTTTAACCAAGGTACTGTGCTTAGTTACTAAACCAAAATATGCCTGAAAGGCCAAAAAAAGAAGTCACTGAAGCATCAGGTTAGTGGTATGTATTTTTAGAGTACAGTATTTCTAAATCACAGTATCTTAGGTCTGTGCAATCAAAAGTGAACTTCAGTAAAGAGCATGAGCTATTGTAAGAAAACATGTAAACAGCGCTTACCCTTTTGATCTAATCTCACTGTATCACTGGGTGATGGTTTTAGAAACTAAGTCTTTAACAATAAAGGTTCTCATACTTTGTAAGTAGTTTGGAGATATTTTGTGCTGGCATGGTTTTATCTTTGTATTTTTACTTTGTATTTTCTTCTTTTTTGGCAAATAAAGGACTTTTTAATTTAAAAAGTAAAACCTGTCTCATAGTGGCAGACAGGGTAGAATGTTACTGGTTCACATCATCTTCACTTGCTGTCCCAAAGTCACCTTCCCTCCTGCTGCTAATCTGTCAGCCAGCCTGCCAAAGCCAAAATTCCATCCTTCTCAAAATATACTGGGGGGAAGAAGCAATGCAACAACTTACCTTCTTTCCAGCTCCATCCAGAGCACTATCCTTGTGCTGACTTCTCAAAATTCCAAGCTCCTTCATTTTAACCTGGCCTAAAAAAAAAACCAACCAACCAAAAAAAACCCCAACAAACAAAAAACACAACAAAAAAAAAAGACATTTCCTGGATCTTCTGTGTGTGAAGGAGGAAACAAAAAAAAGGTGACACCTTTTCTAATTTCTTTATATGCAAATGCCCCAGCAGAATCACTGCATTATCATATTACTTCATCTGTGAGACTGAGTCAGCATCCCTTTGTGTGCCTAAATCTGTGTATGGCAGTCAGTTTTTGACGGGAACCTCTCCGTTTCTTTGAAATACCAGAGGCACTTCCATTTGATGAAATAGCTAAGACCAAAGATGTGCTTGCAATGTCATTGATACTACTTTAAATAGTGTTACGTACCTTTCAGAGTGAATTTCATCAGCTGTTCCACATACTTGGAATGATTCCAGCACACAAAGCTGCTCTTTTTTATTTTACAGAAACCAAGTTCGCAATGAAAAGGTTTTTAATAATTTGTATAAAAATGAAATACATTTAAAATATATCTGGGGCTGTGTGTGGGTGCTTTTTTCTGGATCACACCAGAATCTTTGCAAAACTCACATGCTACATCTGTGTGATGATCTTGAAAGTCTATCAGGGTTTCATTGAACAAGCGGCTTCTGCTGTGCCAGAAATGGGGAGCAGCTTTCCAGGTTTTATTTCAAACTGCTGGCTGGTTGTAGTTCTACACATTTTTTTCTGGCAATACCGTTTTAATTCTTTACTTTACAGCTTCTAAGTTGTGACCATGACACCAAGCTGCACAAGATGACACCTATAACCTGCCACCTCGGTTGTGATCACGTTTTGAAACTTGTGTGCACAAACAAGACATCTGCAGGGAGCTGAATGGGAACAAAAGGGACTGTTGTGCCCCCACTGTTCACAGGCATACAGCATAGGGTTAACAAGCCAGAAAGGGAGAACATCACCTGCATGAATGAACTGCTAGAAAAGGAGCAAGATCAATGCAACCTGTGTCATTTCCAGTTTTGTTCACCTCTCCGTCTGGAATTTAATCCCAACCAGTTATTTCACCAACGTATGATACATGGAAACCCTTCCACTCAAAGTGACAGTTGAAATTATCTTCTCTTTCTTGAAAAAGAAAAGCATCTTGCATATGTTCTTTCCATCTTTGCAAACAGGTTTTCAGGCAGCAAAACACCTGAGGAACTGCTGGCTTTTTCTTTCTGATGCAACTCTACAAATTACAGGACTTTAATAAAGTTTGGAAGTTAGTCACAACCAAGAAGATTGGGCAGAAAGCTGAAATCTCTCACACTTCCTATATGAAAAGAAATGTTCAAGCAGCTTTCTCTATGCTACTGCTGAGAGTAGCTCCCCAACTTCATAGCACGGCATGGTGGACAACAGCCAGGGAACTCCCACCAGCCCAGTCCAGCTGGGGCCAGGCTAACCTGGACCTAAACTAATCCTCATGGATTCCCCAGTGTATCCACACACCCAGCCAGCAGGGAGCAAGTCCTTGCTCTGCACTGCCTTGGACTGAGTTTTCACTCAACAATCTGACTACAACCAGCACTGGAAGGTCCCAGCATAGTACGCTGCTCATACTGCTGTACAATGGAAACTAATGCTTTTCAAACCAGAACCACTGCAATTATTTTCAGCAACATTATGATCCTTTCCATTGCTGAGCTTATTCAAGAACAACTAGCCAGGAGGTTGAGAAAACCAAACCAAGCCAACCCTAATTTAAACAATTACAGAATTAGTCATCAACACACTAAGTAGTATTTAGACAGTAAGTTCAACATATGCCACACTGATGCCCTTAGCAGTTGCACAATAGAATTAGAAAACTAACATTTATTAAATCAATTTGAATTTTAATATACATTTCAAGAACGTGGCAGCATAAAAGGAAATGTTTTTAGAAACAACCTGAATCTACCATTTGCAATTTTACATTAATGTTCAGGGCTCTCCTGTCAACGGTTCCAAAACACACTTGACCTAAATTCTCCAACTTTTGGTACCATATTTAATGCAGCAGTGAGATAGTAAAAATTCCAAGTACTCCCACATTTCTGGAGCAAAGGTACTATGTATTTAATTTTATGAAAGTCCTAATAAATGTACCATCAACAATCTCAGCAAAACTTAACAGCTCCGCAAAAGCATTCAGAAACAACCCATGCTGTGCACTTTACTCCCCTTAAATCAGACTCTGGTTTGGCTACTTCTCTTACACTTAGTGGACTAATAAACATTGATTTACATTAGTAGGTCACGATCAAACCACCAAATTAGAAAATGGTAGGATCCTTTTGGGTCAACACAAAAATCACATACAAGTTTAACTAAATACATTTTAATAGGACATCATTAAATTTCATGAGGGCTAAAAAACACAGATCTTAGGTACTTGGGTTGGCAAATAAAGACAAGAATACTAAGAAGCATTTTCCACCATTTACTCATTATCAAAAATATTTTTCAACTCTTCTTGCAAAACAAAAACAAAAAAGTACAGACTGGACACATACATCACATTTTTCTTCCTATGGCTTTAACCCCCCACCCTACCCACCCCACAAAAAAAGACAGGGGGAGAAACAAACCAAAACCAACAAAAAGATCTGACCACATTCACAGAAAATGACACCATGGTACACTACAAAACAAAAGGAGGTGTCATTTGTGTCCAAAGGTTTTTGCTTATTTCTTAGGTGAGGAACCATCATTGTACATGCTTTGTGCCAAATCAAAACACACCTAAAGTTAGGTCAGAAAGCACTGCAGGGTTTACTGGATGAATAAAAGGAAAGATGGAAGCAGTAACTCAAAAATGCATATACTATTTAACATGCTGTTGAAACAGGAATTGCCTTTTATATTAGGTGGTGATGTTTTGTGTTCTAGTCAGCCCATGTTTAGTTTGTGCTGCATCATTCAAAGAGAAGAAATTTCTGCTTTCACACAGTAATCTGACTTTTTTGGCCTGCCAATGAAGCCCTAAATGCAAGACTAAATTCTTCCACTTGTACTCTCATTTAGAGATTATGCTGAAATAAATCATCTTTGCATAAAGCCAAATTCCTACAAAGGCGCTTTCATTTTAACACTTTTGAGATAAGCCCTTTAACAAATTTGTGATATTTTTTCCATTTTACAGCCTTTCAGCCTAGTCTGGAAATCACTGACCTTTGAAAGCTGCTTTCAAAATATTAGGAAAAAAAAAAAAAAAAAAAAGAAGATACAAATTCTGTGTGGAGCGAGTTATATAGCTCATTCTGTCTAACAAACATCTAAAATAATTTGACCTCAGATAGCAATCAATCCTCTTCCCCAGCTGAAAGATGCCTGTCAGTGAAGAACTGCCCTCAAGGGGACGGGTCCCAGGTCTACTGTGGTACAAACTTAATAAAACAAACACACACTCCCAGTGGCAATAACTGCTCTGGAAGTCTCAGTGTATCCCAGGCACTGATCAGCAGCAGAAGGGGCAAAAATCAGGCAATCAGTCTCTCTGCAACCCACAAACACCCCTCTCTTTTCTCGAGGCAACAGCAGTAAAATTAGCAGGAACAAAAAAAACCCACACCAAAAAAAAAAGGGGGGAGGGGAGAAAGAATGATGCCTTCTTTGTGTACAAGTACTTTTCTTGCCCCAGACAGAACAGTAACACATCAAACAAATGAGTTGGTACAGAGGGCATAATTGATCAGGAACGTGATCTGTGGAGTTGCAAAGGAAAAAAAAAAAAAAATTGTTAAGAAGGAGAGAGTATCAGTCAGCAGTTCAACATTCATCTCTAACTGATCTCCCTGACCCTCATCTGGAGACAGGCTGCTTTTTTGGGCTATAAGCTTTCTCAACATTTTACTGAAATTTTTCAGTTTTAATCTCTTCCATAGAGTAGATAAATGCTAATTGTGAGAATGGGTTATTTGCCCTTGTATTCACCAGCTCAAAGCTGCATTTCCTACAAGAACATTAAGTGATTTTCTAGTAGTGGTGACTAACTAACCAATAATTACTCTTCTACATCATAATCTAGAACACTTTAGATGGACTAACCAGATGCCACTCCTCTACATTTAAGCAGAAGCTTTGACTGAGCACAAAGCATGACCAAGTACAATGAGGTTAAGGTATTCCTTGCCAAAGATCTTGTGAAAAAATCATTTACATCAGCAATTCATCTCAAACTATGAGGTGCTGTAAGAACTAAAAACAGTTTTAGGGTAACTCCTCCATTATCTGCAACTATTTCCCAGACACTAATACACATAACATAGCAATGAAAAACACTTGATACAAGTGATCTAAACGCAGGAGCTCCAGCAAGTTAAACAGAACCATAGCTGCCTTAAAACTGTAGCAGTTCCCCTACTGATGGCAGGGAAAAGAAAGATTCAACAGTCATATCTCATGTCTATAGCTTCATCCAAACTTTTATCATCGTGTGTACTGGCAGCTAAAAACGTAGTTACTGGTGACCCTGTCACATTGATTACACTGGTGCTTGTGCTGGCATTGCGCACCGCAATGCTTGTCACATTAATGCCCAAAGTAAGCCTAGTCTGCTCCAAGGCCTTTTCTGGCACTGCAAATGCCTCCAGCTTCTTCTCCCCATTAGCCATGTATGAGTTTTGGCAGCCACGGCATATGCAGTCAAGGCAGGCTTTGCGGTTAGAATAGCAAGGGCAGCGTTGGCCACGACATGTAAGAACACTTGGATTTTGGGTGGCACGACCACATTTACACCCTTTCTTTTCTTGTGGCTTTTTATACACAGTTTTTGTTGGGCTTCCTGGCATAACGTTACTGCTAGGAACTTTCTCCTTTGCTTTGTCTTTTGTTTTCAGCACCCCTGGTTTGGCTTTTGGATGGGATTTCTTAGGGGCATGTTCTAAATTCTTTTTCATGCTTTTGTTAGACAGGAGCACAGTTTTACTGATTTTGGGAGTAGTGCCTCCATTAGGTACAGTTGCAATAGGCTGCAAAGACATTTTATTTTCCTGTTTCACTGTTACAGGAGCTGATGCTCCCAGTGTTGGGCCACAGATGATGCTGGAAATGGGTAGAGGTTGAACCTTTTCACTGTCACTTTCCGATCGAGATCGCTTTCTGTTTAACTTAACTACCTTAGGCGTTGCTGCTGTACAGGAGATTCCATGAGGAGAAGCATCCGTGGACATGAAAATGTTATGGCTAAGAGGTGGGGGAGAAAGCTGCAGGAAAGGGCCATTAGTCATGTTTGCTTCCAAGCTGGGCTGCAAATTAGAATCACAGACTTCAGTATTTGACACGGTCTCCAAGCTGCGGAGAACCTCCTCCACGCTGAGGAGGAGCGAGCCACCCGGTTTTATATCTTCACTGAAACTGCAGATGTCAATGCCTGTCGTGCACAAGTCACTGGCAGTCACTGGATCGCACACAGGCTGCAGGCTGCTGGAGAGATCTTCAGTTTTTATATATTCTCCAGTGCTACAGACATCAATTGTGTTTGTGTGCTCAGGAGAAGGAAGATTCACTCCAAGTTTATCTACTGAAAGCCCATTACAATTGGGCAACCCGTTGATAACAGAACCTCTAATATCAATGTTGTGTGTGCTTTCAGGTATTGATGTAAAACTAGCTGGAGGATCAGCTGTGAGTTCTGAGGTTGAAGGTACTGGGGAATGTGTCAGACACAATGCCAAGGCTGTATCAGAAGATTTCTCTGTTTCTTCATGGAGTGGTGATCCATCTTTGAGCAAAGCCAAAAGATCTGCAGAACAATCGACAGCTTGGATAATATCTCGTGCCAGTGGAGTTTGCGTTATGTATTCGCAGAGTTTCTTATAGCAGTTCACTAAGATGCTTAACTGCTTATTCTCCTCAAACTGTTCATAGTCCTTGCACCAGCTACATGATGGTTTCATCATCATCTTCTTGCCTTTACAAGTTTTGCAGACATAATGCTGGCATGTGGAGTTGGTAGGAGCAATAGGGTCTTGTAGCAAATTTCCTAAAGAAGAAAGAAAAATGTTACTATGGACTCAAGGCCAGTTTCCAGGATAGTGTAACACAATGTTTTTGTGCTATCAAAATAATTGCCTGAAAAAGTTCAGTAAGTTACAAGAAAATGTAACATCAAAACAATACCTAAAGAGAATTCACACCTGCCATATCTAGTTTTAAAACATTTAAAAAAAAATAAATTTAAAGAAAACCATCACGCCCTATTTTGTTGTGCTGCTGCAGCCTTTAGAAACACTCAGCACTATGAATCCTATTGTCCCCTTCAACGGTTTCTTCCATTGAAACTTTTTTAAAAGACACACAAAATCTCTATGAATTTACCAGAAGTTCAATATTAAACTCCCATGGAGAGCTACTTCATGGAGTTTAATGAAACCAATGAAAACAAATGGCAACAGAGGGAAACTTTAAAAAGAATGTAAAAACAATGAAAAATCAACTCCAAAAGTAAGAAGACACAGCAGACTTACTTTTCATTTAGCTGGACTAAAAATAGAGCCTCGCTTTGTAACAATCAATGACATGAATATAGCACAGAGCTTTTAACTCTGCAAGCCAGAAATATAGATAAATGGATCCCATGAATTCTTATAAAAACTGAATATGTAGAAATGTGTTTGAAATAATGAAATAAACAAATAAGAGAGACAGAGGTATTTAAAAAAAGGCCTGTCTTGCTCTTGTGCCAAACCAGAAGGTGCAACAAGGTGACTACATCCTGTGAAGTGGTGGCTCATGGTTTTCCAATTCACAGACACATATCAGGGAAATAATACTTAAGACAGTGGTACTGTCATAACCACGACACTTAAATATTTTAAAGTGTCAACAACAGCTCCTGTCCTGGACAGGAGTGAAGAAAACAGAATAAAACTATTTTATCCAAGATCTTACTGTTAAGAATAAAAAAAAAAACCTGATCGAAATCAGTTGCTAAAGGAATCCACACACCAGACAGCACAGAAGTTTCAGACACCCCATACAGACAATTTGGAAGGTTATGTCTTCAGATCTACAAAACTGTAAAAACCTGGAAGAATGTTTTTGGTTTTATTTAAGAACAAACTAAGTAGTACATAAGGATAAAAATATGACAGAACAGAGGTAACTGAAATTCTACACAGAAATAATTTAACTAGTAAGTGTATCTAGAAAATGACTATTGTTTGCTATTGCTCACCATCTCTAAGCCAGAAAGATATTCTAACACCTAAATTAAAATTGCAGAGTATCTATTGTCATCTACCAGCAACAGGTGTCCTCTTCTTTTCAAGCAGCAGATTTTCAGCTTTAATCAGACCTTTCTCCCCATAAGGAGCCTTTGCCAGATGAGTTACAACCATCAGAGAATTCTTACCCAGATTTTCCCAAGTCAAAGCACACTACTATGAACAAATAAAATAACATGTGAAGTGAAGTACATATATTAAAATAGACTGAGATTTTTTTAAAGGATCAAATATGAAGATGTTTTATCACTCGCTTGCCAAGAAAATTTTAATCACGTGGACTTTCTGTAACAATTCTTGTGATAGCACTCCCTTTATATAATTAACTGGACCTAGCTGAATGGATTGAAATAGCAACTAAGGAATAAACCCCAACCATTCTACCTCCTGTAACCTTAGTTAAGAACCCAATGCCTCAGGTAGAAGAGCAAGACATACTACACTAACCCTCGACTGTAATAGCACTTAAAAGAGGAAACTTGTCCCTCCCTTTGTAGCTTTTGTTAAGTGTTCCACCACCCTTTCTAACCCAGCCTTATGTATTTTTCACTGTTCAAATCACTTTTGAGAATTCAACTTTTTGCATGTGTTTAAATAGGAAATTTGCATTAGCACAGTAATTCTCTAACCTAATTCCATAAGTCAGTGGACTATCCCATTTTCCCCTGGAAATACAAATTCCCTGGGACCATTCCAGAGAAGGACTTCTCCAGCCCTTCACCTGAGCCACCTTTCATTAAGTGTCTTGATGAAAACTAAGGTTTGAGCAACAAGTAACAAGAGTCAGTGCTGAAGTCATCATTGGGTAGTTTTTGTTTTTGTTTTTTATTGGAGAGAAAATGCAATAGCCCAGAGAGCTGGCAGGTGGCATACAGCCACACAGTGTCAAATCATGAGCAGTGCAGTATCATTACAGCGTGACTGGAACAGGGGTTGTAGGAAACATGCAGTATCTGAACACAGCTGATGGAAAGCAAAGCAGGAGGAATAGTGAGTAGGAGAAGCTGGAAAACAGAGAAAGGGTCAAAGCACAGTTATAGTAATACCTGACAGGAAATGCACTTCACAACCAAAAAGCAGGTATTTAACTTTTCTTTCCTGATCTAATGAGGAAGGGGGACTCCACAGGACCCCACCAAAAGAAGACAATAGCAAAATGCTCTTCCAAGTTAAGAGCAGTGAAGATTTAAAGCCAACAGATGGAAAATGAAGTCACAGAATCCAACCTGCAGTTGCAATTACAAAAAAATTATTTAAATGACACCGTATAAGCAGCAATGCAGGCAGACATGTCCATCATGGTCCTGAAATTGGATTTTGTGAAAAAAAGTCCCTAACTCCCACAAGGAAAAACAAAACGAAAGCTTTAAATCACATCACCTAAGTCTCAGAAGTCGTGTCAGAAAGAGTTCATAGTATCAGATGTCCATCCCTTCTGGATCATGAGTCTTTCTAACAGGACAGGCAGAAAGACACACTAGGACCAGTGCAGGGGGCAAACACACCTTACACTCCCTCATTTAATGTTTTGAGATTTCAGAAGCCATCATAAAACTACATGTACCCACTGTGCTTTTGTGCCCAGAACCCCCCAGCACTAATACCCAATGAAACAAAGCAGTTGGGTGTGCTGCCCCATCTTTAGCCTCTTTTTGCTACTTATTATCATTAAGCATGAGTTATGGGGATCAATGCTTTACAGATTATAGACCCAGATAAACAAAATATCAATTTACATTTCAATTAGATTTTTTAAAAGTCATTGCCAACTGTGCATTTCTCCTGATCTAAATTTGGCTGAAACTGGTGAATGGGTATGAATGTTAAAAGAGGGTACTAGAAAAATTACATTTCCAGAAAAAAAACAAAACACCACAACAAAAAAAAACACAACCAAACCAAAAAACACCACAACCTACACACCACCACCACCACCACAACAAAAAAACCCAACAAACAGACCAGACAAAACTTTTTACATGCTTTCACTGAAGGAAAGAACAGAATGAGTTCTACTATCAGTAAATGCCAAGCAACCCACAGAAGAGAGACATTAGGAATGCCTGAACTGTGGTATTATTTTCAGCCTGAGATCCTATCTCATTGAATATTCATTCTCAGTCCAAGTTTCCCTCGTATGGATTCTGTGGCACCTATCACTCTCTTCAAGTTGTCTCTTGTCCAGACTGCACAGAAGTTCCTTACATTGGTTCACTCTTCCTCAAACTCTTCACAGTTCTTTTTTGAGATAGAGGGACTACAACTGCAATGACACAAAACAGGAGCGAACCACTGATTTATACAGTGCCACAGTGAAGTTGTCCACTTAATTCTGGTCCTGATTTAACATTTGCTTTGCTTTTCTGATTGATACACAGCATTGAACTGATATTCTCATGGAGTTTTTAACTGCAAGGCCAGGATCTCACTTTTGGCTGGTAGCCAGCAGTTGTACCCTTTCCTATAAATTTACAAATTTCTATAGATCTTAATTATCAGCATATACGAAGGAAATACTTTTAATAATATTATTTCCAAAATAACACAGCTGTCCTGGAAGGGCTGCTACCAGGAGGGAGGTCATTTAAACCACAAGGAATACTTCCTATTGTGTTCCTTAATGAGGTTTACTTCACAGCTGCAGGAAGAGGGGAAGCATCTGCAAATTGTATCTCAAAGACCAAAGTGGGGAGAACTGAGAATCAAAGCAATTGTTAGTTGTATCTATCCAGAAAATGGGCTCCAAATGGATGAAATTCACTGCTAAGACTTCAATCGAAGCAGGTCC
>VYZU01043312.1:21809-32099 GCA_013401355.1 Ceyx cyanopectus
GATGTGGTGCTGGGGGACATGGTTTAGGGACCCTGGCAGTGTAGGGTTAATGGCTGGACTTGATGATCTTAAAAGTCTCTTCCAGCCAAATGATTCTATGATTCAGTATTCAGAAAACAAACCAGAATTTGTAGCAATCATACTGTCAGTTGAGAGGCATGAAGATGCAAGGCGTATTTCTAGCACAAAACTTTGAATCTATGTCTACAAAATAGGAATTTTAAGTAAGAAGACTTTACAATGACACTAGAAATGTACTTGTCCTTCAACAGGTTTTGGAAGACTAGGTTTCGTAGATCTAGTTTTATTCCACCAAAAACTAGAAATAGATTTTGCGCAAGACTTTCAGCACACAACCTTTTTTCAGATCTGAAACAGTAAGAATTTACCTGTGCACTAAATAACAGTAATTCTTCCTGAAAATACCACCTGGCTGTTAGATCACCACAACTACAACAGTGCCACTAGAATTCATCCAAATACATTCAAAAGCATTGCCAGATTCCCCATCAGGTAAAATAGAAACACGGGTAGCACATACACAAGCTTAAAAAAACCCAAAATTCTATCAGAGAAAACATTCTGCTGTCTGCTGAATATTTCTGAGTATCCTCCATTAACTACAAAAAATTAGGTAAAGAAATTACTACTCTCATATAGGGATGGTCATGACTAAAGAACTAATAATTGTGTAATTCTTTTGAAAAATCAGAACTGCAGTATTTTTGTCTGAATACCATGGAAAACTAAATTAACCATAATAAGAATACATTTAGACTATTTGTCTTTATTTTTGGAGAAATACAGTCAACCTCTTTAGCTAAAGGAAAAAAACCCCAACACAAATATGACAACAAATTGCATTTGAACTGTAGAAGAGACTACTTTGTTCTCTGACTCCACCCAATGAATGATAAACAACAGAACATATTTTACCAAGTCCTATGTCAAAGTTACATTTCTGTTTCAAAGTACTTGTGTTTACAAAAAACGGACTAGAAAACATTCTAAATATGTTTTTAACAAACTAGGTGACAAGTTTAAACCTTGTAATTAAGATGCTTTAGATAGATAACACTGGAAAGTGAAAAAGATTAATTTAAATTTTCATGTAATGATGTTTTCCAAAAGTCACTGTTGCTGTATTTTAAGAGGTTTTAAATGGCAAAGTTAAATTAATCTTATACCCATGAGATAAATGTTAACAGGTTTCTATGCTGCATAAGCACTCATAAGAGTTAAAACTTTTAAATGAAGTTAGACTGAATTAACCACATTCACTAAGCAAACAAAAAAGTTAACAAAAACTACTTTTTTTTTTTCCCCACCAAGCAGAAATGCTTGCATCATCAAGATTAACCACACTATCTTAAAGTAAACTGTGCTCTTCAAGGCCACTGGAGAAGGAGCAAGCCCTGTACTCCAAACGCAAGGTTCAGGAGACAAACAGTAATAATTACATCATTGAAGGTCTACAAAGTGAATTCCTAGGGCAGGGAAATCTTTACTATCTAGAAAGCACAGCACTCAAGAAAAGTTGTGCTGTGCATTATTTCTCAAGTCATGTACTAAATGCAAAGAATCTTTTCTGGCCTCACAAGGGACTCCAACAGAATATCCAGCAACTGCTTGCTCCATATTTAGTCAATCTAATCTGTAAATCATAACATAGTAAGAAAATGAAACCAAAGAAACTGGTGTTTGAACACTGTGTCCATAGACCTGGACACTAAGCTGTCCCAATAAAGATGCCTCTTGGCAACACATTAACTTTTCTTTAAACACTCTGAAACGCAATCGGTTTAATCAATATTCTCAGGCAACCATCAAAACCAGTCCATCATCTCCCACTACCTCGGTGAGAAACACACCCTCATCTCAAATCACATCAGAAGACAATACTGCAGTCTTCACTCTGCAAACTTCTTTTGAAGCCCACTATCAACTGTTACAGTGGAAACCACAGTCACTCCTCTTCCTAGTTCTGAATTTTGTACTAAGGCAAAGGTGTACTTTTAGATTAGAAACCAATTTAAATTCAACTGGTAGAACTTTATATTATCAAAATGTCTGCGGTACAATGCAGACAACCATGAAAAAGCAATTGTCCAAAGAGACACACACAGGATTTCAAAACAGGAAGGGGAAACAGTGAATTTAAGTAAGGAGACTTTAAGAGGAAGAGAAATAATACAACATGGTCTTGGCTAAAAATTGCTGTATTCAGAGATGTGTGAGTGGATATTTTATAGACAACTGCCTGTGCTGGTTATTTCCAAAATGAGAAAGAATACCTGCAGCAAAAGGTATTTGACAGGTATTTAGTCCCACAGTCCATGCTCCCCAATGGTTGTTTCNTATTCAGAAAACAAACCAGAATTTGTAGCAATCATACTGTCAGTTGAGAGGCATGAAGATGCAAGGCGTATTTCTAGCACAAAACTTTGAATCTATGTCTACAAAATAGGAATTTTAAGTAAGAAGACTTTACAATGACACTAGAAATGTACTTGTCCTTCAACAGGTTTTGGAAGACTAGGTTTCGTAGATCTAGTTTTATTCCACCAAAAACTAGAAATAGATTTTGCGCAAGACTTTCAGCACACAACCTTTTTTCAGATCTGAAACAGTAAGAATTTACCTGTGCACTAAATAACAGTAATTCTTCCTGAAAATACCACCTGGCTGTTAGATCACCACAACTACAACAGTGCCACTAGAATTCATCCAAATACATTCAAAAGCATTGCCAGATTCCCCATCAGGTAAAATAGAAACACGGGTAGCACATACACAAGCTTAAAAAAACCCAAAATTCTATCAGAGAAAACATTCTGCTGTCTGCTGAATATTTCTGAGTATCCTCCATTAACTACAAAAAATTAGGTAAAGAAATTACTACTCTCATATAGGGATGGTCATGACTAAAGAACTAATAATTGTGTAATTCTTTTGAAAAATCAGAACTGCAGTATTTTTGTCTGAATACCATGGAAAACTAAATTAACCATAATAAGAATACATTTAGACTATTTGTCTTTATTTTTGGAGAAATACAGTCAACCTCTTTAGCTAAAGGAAAAAAACCCCAACACAAATATGACAACAAATTGCATTTGAACTGTAGAAGAGACTACTTTGTTCTCTGACTCCACCCAATGAATGATAAACAACAGAACATATTTTACCAAGTCCTATGTCAAAGTTACATTTCTGTTTCAAAGTACTTGTGTTTACAAAAAACGGACTAGAAAACATTCTAAATATGTTTTTAACAAACTAGGTGACAAGTTTAAACCTTGTAATTAAGATGCTTTAGATAGATAACACTGGAAAGTGAAAAAGATTAATTTAAATTTTCATGTAATGATGTTTTCCAAAAGTCANAGGAGAGCATAAATGAGGGAAATATTTCCAGATTTTGGTCTGAACTGAGGTAGGGGGATTTAGAGACACCCGTGGGTGTTCCTTTTGGTTGAGAAATATCAACCTCATTGTCAACAGGTGGAGGGACCAACGTGCTCCATGGGCCTGCCCCACCACCCCTGCCAGCAGAGGCTCCCGTCGCCTTCCCTGAGGGTGGGAAGTGGCTCTTGCTGTTTGCAGGCAAAAGTCTGGTCTCCCCCCTTTATGGTTTAGCACTTTTCCTCTGGCCAGGATTTTAGAGATGCTGCTTGTGCATTTTTATTTTTATTTTTTTGGTCCCTGTTCCCGTCGCCGGCTGCCACTGGTGTCTTGTTTGATGTGCTGCAGGAGTGGGAGCTTGGCCAGGGTGCTTGCCAGGATCCCAGCCTGGGATGGGAGTGCTGGAGGGGCACAAGAAACACTTCATCTGCCAGAAAATTAGATACGCATTTACTTGGAAGTCTGTAGTACACAGAGCACTTTAAGAGGAAGAGAAATAATACAACATGGTCTTGGCTAAAAATTGCTGTATTCAGAGATGTGTGAGTGGATATTTTATAGACAACTGCCTGTGCTGGTTATTTCCAAAATGAGAAAGAATACCTGCAGCAAAAGGTATTTGACAGGTATTTAGTCCCACAGTCCATGCTCCCCAATGGTTGTTTCAGAGATTATGGTTATTTTGCACATTCTTCAGAAATTCAGCAGTACTTTGGCAAGCATTCCTGTAATTCTTAAGGGGAAAATAACGTATTTTTTAAAACTACCAATATGTGAACATGAAGAAAAGAAGAAAATGTCAATGAAAAAATACCTTAAAGTGCACCTATCCAGATTGGTTCTCAAACATAAAAGACAACTCTGATTTGGTAGCATGGATAATGAATAAGCCTTCACTCTTCTTATTAGAGGCAGAATGGACAAAGAATGGGATTTCTTGGACAACCTTTTCCATCGTGAAACATAAATATGATTTTTCATTTTAGAATTCTGGTATCCAAGCTTAACTTGCTTTGTTGTGGCTCAGATCCCAAATAGAAAATCTAGTATCATGCACATAATTAAGTTTTATTAGTAGTGGGAATTTGTTTCTTCTGCCTTCTTCCATTTCTGTGACTGGAAAGTTTTAGTTTCCAAAAAGTTTCAATCTACTTAGGTGTCATCCAACTATATTCTCTTCTCTGAAGGACATCACATGAGTGTTGTAATCCTCAGACTGCCTCAATACCATCAGTGAAAACAAAACAAAAACCTTTTCCTACTCTAGAGCCAGAATTTGCTTGCATTCCACTTGTTTCATCCCTTGGGAACTTGTAGAAAAAATTTTCCTATGAAAGTTTAATGGAACTGTACAGGTTTAATTCACAACTTCCCAATGACAAAGTGTAGCCTAAAGTAATGAGCTCTCCTTGCGATCTGTAATGACACCATTGAGAGCTACAGACAAGGAGTCCAAAGGAGGACACACTGGCATAGTCAGGACTGCAGAGCAATGGAGAACTAGCTCAGCGAGGGCCAAGGAGGAACTCTTCACAGGGCCAACAACACAGACAAGATGGCACAAAGATGGCAAATTTTACAGAACTGAGTATACCACCAGCTACATAGAAATTTCAAACCTAGCTAGCAGAATGAGATCCATAAGACTCTATTTATACTGACAGTATAAAACTTTCAAAAAACAGGCCAATACTTTTACACAAGAATGAAGTGATATTAATAACAAATTAGTCTTCATATAGGAAACCAGAAAGTCAACAATTTTTTAATTATTTTTTTTTTGTAATCCATGCCATTCCCCATGCTCAGGAGCTGTTTCCATAACACTACTTCACCATTTAATCTTCAAGCTTCTAAAATTACCAAGAACTATCTCAAAACACTTGACAGGAGCTGTGCTAGGTACCAGTCACCACTGTCACGTTTCTTTGTTCCTTCCCACCCCTTAATCTCCCTTAAACCACATGTTGTCTCACATCCCCTTACTCAGATTACAAGATGCTTAAGGCACGAATTATATTCTTATCATGTATTTCTACAGTACAAGCTATAGCTGGGTTCCTGGACAAATGTAAAGCACTGTCCTAAAGCCACACAACCTTTCAAGCACTTTCTCATTCTAAATGAGCAGTAACAGTCTCTCGCACACTTTTTCAGTACCTTTCAGAGGTTCCAGGATGAAATTTTCCATGGATAATATGCTAAACTGATCTAACTGGCAGTCTCTTGCAAGTATTTTAACTGAATTAAAAACAAACAAACAAAAACTGTTAATGCCAAAAAGCCAATTGAACCTTCAAATGACTTGCAGTAACATATAAACTGCATGGTATTTGTAACAGGAAAGGCACTTGTAAGAAGATTTTAATCCCAACAGGAAGTACTTTTAAAACACAGATGTTTGTTGCATAAATTACACTAAACTGATTTTAAATATGGTATTACATGCAATTTAATAATAATAATCACTTTAGTCCAGAAACTGAAACTCAGACTTCATGGAAGATGGAAATACACACTTGGAAGTAGCTATGTTTAAGTATTAAAATCTCTAGGAAATACTGTCTTATACATCCCTGTAAAAGGATGATGTATTACCCACACCACCATCTAGGAAACTATCACATGATCACACTTAAATCCTAGAAGTATACACTGCCATAACATCAACATAATTTAACCTTTATAACCCTTTAGGCAAGACAGAGGCCTCAAATCCAACCAGAATAGATTTAGTTGACTTCCAATAGCATACTGTATTTAGATTGTGACTTTCTACTGAACTTCACCTGCACCAACCTGAATCTAAAATCAGAGCTTTAATTAGAATTTTGTAATTACATGGGTCCAAAAACTTCTGACACCCCTACTATGTGAGCTGGTTTAAAAGACTATCAAAAGAAAATGAGTTGGCTTACATCTAGTACATTGAGGAAATAGTGAAAGCACAATCAGTGTTGTTCCATTTATATAGCTGTCACTTATTAATTCTAAAAACAAGTGTCTAATATTAAAGGGACAACCCTTACTGTGGAATTAATACTTACAGCATAATGAAGCATTACAGAATGCATTCAGAGATGAAATACGGAGGAAAGGCTGATGACATAAAGAATAATAATTTGGGGAGTAATTTCCCAAGGGACTTGATAGAAATCCAACACTTCAGACTTTAACCAAGTGTAGGGGTTTTATGCATTACTGATAATTCATACAGCATTTTAAAAAATATATATATATATNAGCACACTATAAAGTTTTTGGTGGTCATAGCATTCACTCTTGTGATCCTGACATGTCATGAAGTAATTTTAAACTCAGTACTTAAACTTTACCTTTTAAAACACAAGATAAGAAGGTTTTTACAGATGGCTAGGCTTTAAATGACCTTAAATATGGAGAAGTCCTAACAGCTCTTAGTACTAACGTGTACAAGAGAATTAAAAATATCATAGCAAGGTCAGAGGGCCAAAGAGAGAGAGAGGCACTAATATTCACCCATGACTTAAGTGGGAGAAAAGGAACACAAAAAGTAAACAGGAAATAGGTTGATCTGCCTTTACCAGTGTGAGCAGAACGTTTATGCCTGCTGCTGGTCAATACCCGAGTGGACAGTTCTGGATCGGGCAGGACCACTCTCCCATGACTAATTGCCTGCAGGTTCAAGAAAGACATTTCACTAACTCTGCAGGGCAGAAACTGCATTGTACTGTGTGGCTTCACAGGGAGCCTTGTATTTACAGAGGCCTCTGTATGCTACCAGGCCACAAAGAGGAGCCCAAGACACAGGGAGATAATGAGAAATCGCTCATAGACAAAACACTTGAACAAACAGCAGCTACATTATCAGAAAGCTACCCACAGTGGTTAAAAAAAAGTTGGAAGAAAACAAGGAGAGAAAGAAACATGAAGAGAGAAAGTGGAACCATCAAGAACTAGTTTTTAAGTAGGAGCACCCATGGAGGCAAAAGTCAACTGAAGAGAAACTAAAAAGCATTATTTGCTCGCCCAAACTGAGAATGACAGAAAAGCCAATCAACTGAAGAGGAGGGAAAAATAGCTCAGGAATTTGGGTAGGGACTAATTTCAGATAGATGAGGGAAAATAGATTGCAAAAGGCTAAGAAGGGAAGAAGTCAAAGCAAGTAAAACAGTTCCAGAAGACCAGTCTTAAAGTGGAGGGTCCAGATAGCACAGTAGCTAGCAAAATATAGTCCTTAAGCAAATATCTGTTTTAAATTTTTTTAAAAAAATCAGAAAAATATTTGCACATTTTTAGGCAAAAGCACACTGATAATTGACCAAAATAAAGGATTTATGGGAAAAAAAACAGGTATTGGAATTAACATGGCCTAAAGTAATATGCAAGTGATAAAGAGCAGAAATGCGTCAATATTGACATCGGGGTTGTGAGAGAAAAATAAAAATCAGACAAATTATTTCAGGAAATGATGATGCAGTGATCCTGGAAACAGGCTCCCTCTTTTCCAGTACAAACAGATCTTTATTTTCTAAGACTTTAAGTGGGAGGGGCCAATAGCTGCAGGATAGGAAGCATCCAACACTAGTTCAGCAGTCTCAACAGCTGAAATCCCGATCTTGTAAATAAAACACTTAACTTTATAAAACCCAGAAATTCAATTAAATCTTTGTGTGACCATACACATTAGTTAAGATAAACACATGCAAACACAGACAGGAAAATAGAAACACACACAGGGTCATGACTTACAACTACCAGAGGGGGGTAGAAAAAAAGAAGAAAAATTACTAAAATTAATCAACTGAGAGGTCTAACAGTTCAGACTTCGTCTCCCAATACTTCAAAGACAAGTTCAATGAAGGTTCCAGAGCTTCCTACGAGGAACGGACACGTGCCCCCACTTCATAAACACAGTAGAATGCAATTCCTTCCCAACTTCCCCCAGACTAACACCGAAATTCCGGGTGCCTGCCTTTGCCCCCAAAACGCAGAAAGCTCTTTGGGGGAGGGTGTGCAGAAACCCTAGCAGCCTTTGAGCCTATTTGCTTTGTATGGTAATTACTGTTACAGGACAATTATCTGCTATGCACAAAAAAAAATAAATAAATATCCAAACAGTGTTTCTGTGTGTTTCAAATTCCTGTCTTTCAAGCTGAATTATGTTGTTTGTTCTTTACATTTCAAGCGGGGGGAGGAGTAAAAATTTCTCATTTCCCTGCCTCTACGGTCTGCATATTGTTTTGATACTTTTTTTAAACCACACTTTCTCTTAGTCATCACTTTTAAAAAACAATTAGCTCCCCTATACCAGGGTATTTCAATAGCTACTAATAACTACCATACACTTTACAAAAATAAAGCGACCAAAATAAAGCGCTGCACTTTGGGGACAACACAGTCTCTCTGCAAAAACAACAGATTTTCTTTGCAGTGTGCCAGGCTACTAAATATACAACCACTAACGCCTTCCAATCTTTTTAACCAATATCGCCCTCAAAGTTCTACCCGCTTCGGGTTGTTTTCTGCCCGGCCAGGAGGCGGGTTTAAGCCGAAAAGCATTCTCACTCCACCTTTTCCAACTCGCAAAATCACCACCACGCCGGTGCCCGCGCCCCCCGCCCGCTGCCCCCGCCCACGTGGGTTCCACCGCTTCCCCCCCCCGCCCCCCGCCGGCGAGAGGCTCCGCGGGAGCGGGGGCTCCGCCGCCGAAGTTTCCCGGGCCGCCTCTGTGCGCGATCCCGGCCCTCGGGGCGGGAAGAGCCCTACCGCGGCGTTCCCTCCAGCGGCCGTGCCCGGGCGAAGCCAGTCCGCTGGGGCAGCGGGGCCGCAGCGGAGGCTCTCCGGGTACCGCGGCCCAGGGCCGCCCCGCAGCGCCGTGCCGAGAGCCCCGGGGTGGGGGGAGGAAGGCTCATTGTGCAGGGAACAAAAGAAAGATCCTCACCGCAAACGCAGCAGGAGAGGGACTGCCTGAAGTAGGGCAGGAGCTTGTTAATCTCTGTAAAAGACTGGGGATCCCCAGGGTCGTAGTTGAGCACCAGGCGGCTCGCTGAAACGTAGAGAGCAGTGGCATTCACCGGGTTCATCGCAGCCGCTCGCTCGCCGCCGGCTCCGGGGTGAGAAGAAAGCGCGGCGCCGAGTCCGTGCCGGCCGAGGGGGCAGGTGGCCCCGGGGCGGGGGCAGGCCGGGTGTCACCTTGGTCCGGGGCCACCTGGAGCCGCGCGGTGGCGGCGGCGGCAGCGCGGAGGCCGCGGCGGCCCTGTCAGAGGGGCCGCGCTGGCTCCTCCTCCGCCTCCAGCGGGGCCTCGCTCCCGAGCAGCGGCCTCGGCCCGCCCGCAGCCACACAGCGCAGGGAGGCGGCGGCGCTACGCCAGGCTGCGGGCCATGCCGGGCCGCCCTCCCCCGGGCCCTGATCCTCTCCGAGAGGACGCTTCCTCGGCCGCTGCGGGCCGCGCCTCAGCGGCGGCCCGGCATGGCGGCGGCCGCAGGGAGGAACCGCGAAGCCAGCTCAGGGCGGCGGCGGGCCGGGCCGCGCTGCCCGATCCGGCGGCGGGGGAGGGAGGCGGATGCACCTGGGCCTCAGCGCGGCCGCATCACCGCGGCGCCGCCGCCGCGGCCTCCTCCGCGGGGCCGGTGGCTCCTGGCTGCGCGGCTGCGGAGTGGGCGCCGCTCGCAGGGCAGGATCCGCCGCCCGATCCGCGCCGCAATGTCAATAGCAACCGTTAGATCCAACCGTCACTGCGGAGCCATCGCCACTGCCGTCTAGCGCCTGACACTGCGCATGCGCGGCCGGTCCGCTGCCCTCCCCGCAGCGGGGGCCCATGGCGCGGGGCGGAGGGGAGCGCGGCGCCCTCTAGCGGGGTCCGGGCGCGCTGCCGTGGGGCGCGGGGCTGCCCTGCCGCCCTC
>VYZU01043316.1:0-33289 GCA_013401355.1 Ceyx cyanopectus
ATAATTTTTTTTATATTAGAGGATCAAATTTGCTCTCAGGATGACCAGCATTAGGGCAGATTTCCCAGACTGAAGATTCTGGAGCTACTCAAGTCTGTGTTGTGGGTGAGAGCAGGATTTGGCCCAGCAGGGTACAGACAATTCTCTTTTTCTGCATATATTTCAAAAGGCACAATGAAAATCTGTAACATTTCACAGGGAGTTGCATCAAAGCAAATGTTTTTACCATGCTGGGACACAATCCACATCCAGAGGATGCTCTGAGCAAGCCAGTCCCAACACTGGTGTCACCACCATGATCAGCAGGAGGGGAGCAGGAATTCCCCCAGTGAGTGCTGCAGCAGGTCAGCAGGAGGGGATCAGAAATCTCCCCAGTGAGTGCTGCAGCAGGGCCCTGACACACGTGTGAGTCTCCCAACAGCCAGGTCACTCTGTGGGGCACCCCTGCAAACTCACTGCACCATGGGCCTCTGCCATCCTCCTGCTGGAGACACGTTTGCCATTGACACGAACAGCCTGCAGACAGCCCAAGAAGGGGGCTTGGACTGGAAGCCAAGGGGTGTCCAGATGTGCTACAGAAAAATAAGAAGAAAATGAATCAATGGAGTTAATAAAGTGAGGACTGGAAAGAGCAGTGGCTACTGCAAGGCTTTCAGAGAGAAGAGGAGTGACTACATCTGGGAATGGGACCTGTGTTCTGGCAAGAAAGGAAGCCAAACAAAAAAAAAAAAANACAGCCTGCAGACAGCCCAAGAAGGGGGCTTGGACTGGAAGCCAAGGGGTGTCCAGATGTGCTACAGAAAAATAAGAAGAAAATGAATCAATGGAGTTAATAAAGTGAGGACTGGAAAGAGCAGTGGCTACTGCAAGGCTTTCAGAGAGAAGAGGAGTGACTACATCTGGGAATGGGACCTGTGTTCTGGCAAGAAAGGAAGCCAAACAAAAAAAAAAAAAGAGCAGCAACATTACCTGGGATTTTTCCAAAGTAGAGAGGCTGAAGCAGAGGTCTGGGAGCAGAGGGCAGAGGGGCAGTGGTAGAGTTCCTCTGTGTGCCCACCTGCAGCTGCACTGTGCTCCCTTCCCGAGAGGCTGGAAAGAAACAGGGAAAGGAGTTCTCAGCAACACTGACATATGGCAGCATTTTATACAGCACCTGCCCTGCCTCTTGCCTTTCCTTTCTCATCTGCCTTTCCCATCCTTTCCTTTCCCATCTTCCTTGCCTTGCCTTTCCTTGCCTTTTGACCCTGCTCTGGCAGGGGTGTTGGACTAGATTATCTTTCTAGGTCCCTTCCAACCTCTACCATTCTATGAATCTATGATTCCCAGCTGCCTTTCCTTTCCCTTCTGCCTTGCCTTTCCCATCTGCCTTGCCTTCCCTTCCCTTTATCTCACAGTCAAGCAGGTTTTTCTTTGCCTGCACAGACACTGTACATCCCCTGGCACAAACACAGCCCAAAACCCCACCTGACAAACCCGACAGGAGTTTGCACAGGAAACACTTCTTCTGCTCTCAGGAGTCTCTGAACAGAAGTGACTGCGGGGTCTCTGGAGCTGCCCTGCTCTGTGCCCAGCTCCCCTGCAGCCTCAGCACTGGGATGGCAGAGCACACCTACCTGCAATAGAATGCCACTGCCCATCAGACAGAGCCTGCTCAGATGTCACTGACACCTGGAATTCTCCAGCACCACTGTTGCCAGTTGCAATGACCTGTGAAAAAACAGTTCTTTTGAGTTATCATGGCAAAAGAAGCAGAGTGATGGCAAAATACAGCTCTGGCAGCCATTTACTGGTCTTGCTGGCTGGGTGTCATCCAGTTTTTGAGACACATTCCCTGCTTACCCAGTTCAGAACTGACCCTCTCCAAGAGGGAAACCAAGGAGCCCCAAGGATCTCAGCAGAGCACCTGATGATTTCAACAGCACAGACACAGACTCTGGGCCCTCCTCCAGCCTCACACAGTTATGTGAGTTCTTTACACAGAATCTCTCTGAGACAAGGTCTTTCCTCTTGCCTTTCCCTCTCCCTAGCACTCTTCCTCACACCTGGATCCTGAAGGAGTCCCAGCTCTGGGCTGTTGGTGTCTCTCAGAGCCTGCAGCCCAGATATGTTCAGAGCAGCTCTGATGACACTCAGCCCTGGTCAGGGCACTGCATCTTGGTCAGCATCTTCCCAGCCTCTCTTATGGTAGGATCCCAGGATCCCAGGGTGTCAGGGGTTGGAAGGGAGCTCTGGAGACCATGGAGTCCAACCCCCTGCCAGAGCAGCGTCACCCAGGGCAGCCCACACAGGAACAGATCCAGGTGGGGCTGGAAAGTCTCCAGAGCAGGAGACTCCACAGCCTCTCTGGGCAGCCTGGGCCAGGCTCTGGCACCCTCACAGGGATTAATTTTCTCATGCTGAGGTGGAACCTCTTGTGCTCCAGCTTCTTGTGGTGGTTACCACAGCCCCATTAGCAGTCAGGTAACTGGTGTGCTGAGTCTTTGACAGGCTGATTGATGGGTGTCCCACTAATGTTTCCTTCCCTCCTCCTGCACCCTGCCCACCCTGAATCAAAGGATCAGCTCAAACTGCTCATTCTTGCCCTAAGGACTCCCCAGCTATTGGTGCCCCTGCCTCACATATCACTTGTGTCTTGAACGAGAGCAGTGTTCTGAGTAAACTAACTGATGACAGATAAATAATGAACCCAGATTCCCTGAGACATCAGACTGCTGGAGTGAGTCCAGAGGAGGACACCAGTATGAGCAGAGGCTGGAGCAGCTCCTGTGAGGACAGGATGAAAGAGTTGGGGGTATTCAGCCTAGAGAAGAGAAGGCTCCAGAGAGACCTTCTTGTGGCTCCCAGGATCTGAAGGGGCTCCAGGAAAGCTGGGGAGGGACTTTTTAGGCTGTGGGGTAGTGACTTCCATGTGGGGGTTTCTAACAGCTCAGGAGGATCCACCCTCACCCACAGACACACTGAAGCCCAGAGCTGAAGAATAGAATCTCCCAGTGATGGCAGCTCAGCCGGAGCCAGGCTGTACTCACCTTCCCTCCTGCCATGTAAACAGTCAAGTAGCTGTCTTGCTTGTGTCCAGCATGGAGGAGGATCCCGGTCCAGCTCCTTGGTCTAATGGCAAACACAACCCTAAAATCCAAGCCCATCTGCAAATGACCTGTGGAGAAGAGTTCACAGAGAAGAGTGATCATAGAAAGCTTAAAGAAGAATGATCACAGAAAGAGACTGTTTGAATACCATGGAAAACAACCCCAAATCCTTACACATAAAACTCAGTCCAGAATCCTCTGTACCCCAGTCTCCACACAGCTTACCAATGGTGATATAGCCTCCTTCACTGAAGAAGTACATCCCTGTGTCCACAGGACCATCCAGACAGGGCAGGATGCCATGTTTTTGCTGAGCTGAGGTCATGGCTTTTCCATTCATCTCAAAGTTCCTCAGGCAGCCCTTGAAGCTGTTCACTGGGATATTCTGAAAGCACATGTCAAACCATGAAGCCTAAAGCACGATGGCAACTTCTGAAGTAAGAATTTAGTGAGAACCCCCATTGGTTCTGTTGTGCTGTTGGACTGTAGAAAGCCAACTGGCACTAAAGGCAACCAAACCCCAGCTGTGATGCAGTGAAAAGGTGTTCCAGAATTCCAAATAAAGACTGAAACCATGAAAGGAACAGTTGATTTTGAGTTAATGTAACTCCTGCTTGCAGAATACGAGCTTCCCAACCATGTGTCAAAAAAAAAAGAAATCTTGAGTGCACCTTCCCTTCCTCAGTGGTTGCTTATGTCAATCTGATTCTATACAATGCCCTGCAGCATTAATTGCTCAATTTTAACAGTAATAAAAACCACAAGTTTCAGATTGAACAGACTGCAGCTCTTTAGCCATCATTCCCCAATGAGAAGGATGCCTTTGCTTCTCTACAGGGTTAACTGCTCTGTGGGAAGAGAGTATTCCTGGATTACAAATGACTGGGCTTCTCCTATTTTTTTTGAAGGACAGAAATTAAAAGAGCAGAGGGTTGTCCTCAGTGTCTCAGCAACAGCTAGAGCAGGAGTCCAGCTGAGAGCTGTGTGAAGGGGTAAGCAGGGAGGTGTGAACAACTGCAGACACTGCTGGTGCTCGCTCAGCCTTGGAACTACCCCTCAAGCCTCCACATGGATATCCCCAATGAACACATGGACATGGCATTAGTGAGGCACAGGAAGTGTGGGGGTGTCTGTTACCTCTATTTTCAGGGATGGCAACCCTCCCAGGTAGACTGGTGGCTCAAAGCTGATGGCAAAATCTGTTGGCAGTCTCCCGTGCTGGGCCCTCAGACCATCAAGGACCAGGCGAAGGCTCCTCCCAGCCATGCTGCAGAGCACCTTTGCAGGGGGCAAACACAGCAGTCAGCACCACCCAGGCAGGGACAGCCACCGCAGGGGTTTAGTTTAACTTAATGTATCATTGAAATGCTGAAAACCATCAGTCCATGTGAGCTCTTTTAGAACAGAGACCTTTACACCACATGAGCTTTGAGATGTCAAAACCAAATCTCTAATGCCTTAAGAACTGAAGCAGGCTGAATGCCAGTTGTGATTTCACCACAGTCCCCATGCCATGCTACTCACAGTGTGCCACTGCCCATCGTTGTATTTCACACTGGTTTTGATTTTGCTACGTCTTCCTCCAGAGACAACTGAAAAGACAAAACGTCCTTTGGAAATGTGGAGAGCCAAGTAGGAGCCTTCAGACCTTCCCTCCATGAAAACCACTAATCCCCGTGAGGAGTGAGTCCGAACATCGACTGACAAGTGTAACCTGGAGTGGAAAGAAGCATATTCAGATATAGTCTGTTTTGTTTCAGTCACAGAATGGTCAGGGTTGGAAGAGACCTTAAAGCTCATCCAGTTCCAACCCTTTACCCATGGCAGGGACACCTCCCTCTAGAGCAGGTTGCTCAGAGCCCCATCCAGCCTGGCCTGAGAAACTGCCAAGGATGGGGCTTCCCCCACCTCTCTGGGCAGCCTGTGCCAGGGTCTCACCCCCTCCTGGGAAAGAAATTCTTCCTCATGTCTGATCTGAATCCACCCGGCTCTAGTTTTCATCCATCCCCTCCAGTCCTGTCACTGCCCCACAGCCTAAAAACTCCCTCCCCAGCTTTCCTGGAGCCCCTTCAGATCCTGGGAGCCACAAGAAGGTCTCTCTGGAGCCTTCTCTTCTCCAGGATGAACAACCCCAACTCTCTCAGCCTGTCCTCACAGGAGCTGCTCCAGCCTCTGCTCATCCTCGTGGCCCTTCTATGGACATGTTCCAGCACTTCCAGATCTTTCCTGTGCTGGGGACTCCAGCACTGGAGGCAGCTTCAGGGAGGTCTGAGCAGAGGGGGAGAATCCCGTCCCTGGACCTGCTGGCTATGCTGCTCTGGCTGCAGCCCAGGACCCCATTGGCTTTCTGGGTGCCAGAGCTCACTGGGGGCTCCTGTTGAGCTGCTCACCCCCCAGCACCCCTAGTCCTCTCCAGGGCTGCTCTCAGCCAGTCCCTGCCCAGGCTGGATCAGTGGGTTGCCCTGCCCCAGATAGGGATGTTGCCCTTGGCCTTGCTGAGCTCCATGAGGTTGGGCTGGGCCCAGCTCTGCAGCCTGTGGATCCCCTCTGGCTGGATCCCTTCCCCCCAGCCTGGCAGCTCCACACAGCTTAGGTCACTGGTCACTCCCTGAAGGTGTCCCAGTCCCCATGGCCTGACTAAGCTGTTGAACAAGACTGGTCCCAGTGCTGATCCCTGAGGGACTCCACTTGTCACTGGTTTCCACCTGGACATGGACCCACTGACAGCCACTCATTGGGAGCAGCCATCAGGCCAGTTCCTTACCCACTGATTGTCCATCCAAACCCATATTTCACCAGCTTGGAGAGCAGAGTGTCATGTGGGACAGTGTCAGAGGCTTTGAAAAAAACCTGAAACAACCATGGGGAAAATGACCCCTTGTCTCCCACATGACAGCTCTGTTTTTATATTTTTTCTGTTCTCCAGAAAAATGCCAGTGAAACTACATTTGTGAAAAAGGCAGAGTAGCTTTGGGTGGACTCAGTGTTCTCCTTTGCCTACATTTCTGAATGTGAATGGAAGTTGACAGATTCAGATTTAGGATTTGGCACCAACGTGCACTGCAATTGCCAACCACATCCAAGGCAATCTACTTGGTTTGGGTAAATGTTAGCATGGAAAAACAGTGTCTGAACCTTTAGAACCACTCTTCTGTTAAGCCCCAAAACATAAGGAAGAAGAAATTCTAACTCAGCACTCAAAGATTCAAGCAGGTTTGACAACTCCAGTATTAGGAGAACAGGAAGCATTTCTGTTACCTGTCTGTAGATGCTGGTGGAGGAAATGTGTAGGATATGAAACTGTTGGGGATGTTTCCAAGGAGATATGCTTCACTGCTGACATTTAGCTGAGATGGCAACACGTGGTTTTGTACATCAGTGGCTTTCAAATAATCGAGGTATTTTTCATCCTGTACCCATAAGACATTGGAAACATTGGTGCGTGCAGATAAAAAACCCAACCACATTTCATCTACACATGCTGGGAGTTCCCACTGGAGGCAGCCAACATCCTTCTCTAGATGACAGAAGAGCTGCTGTCACTCTGAGCAGGTAGGAGTCTGGCTCAGAGCTCCAGCACAGCAAGAACCTGCTTCAGGAGGGAGACAGATGGAAAACAACCCCCCAATCTCCCTACACACCACAGCTGGGCAGACAAGGGATCAACGTGGAGAGAAGGTGATGGGAACAAGGAACATACCCGGAGCATCTTCACACTGTGGGACGTTCCAAGGTCCTTCAGCAGCACGGGGTGAAGGGTCTCATATTCCTGGCAAGCTCCAAGGGATACCCCAGTCTTGGTGGTGTAATTCACAAGGTTCTGGACCTCAGGCAGCTGCCCTGCTCTGCAGTGGAGAAAGCAGTGAGTGCTGTGACACACACTCCTCCTCAGCACCACAGGCAGCACTGGCCTCTCTGCACAATCCATTGCCCAGCCAGCTGGTGTTGAAGGCCTGATTTTTATTTTTCCATGAAAAGTTGTAGGTTCAGAGCTGTAAAAACTATTCCTATGTTGTAAAAACTATTCCCATTGCTCCATTCCTGGAGGGTTTAAAAATTAGTAGCTGTGGCACTGGAGGCTGTGGGCTGGTGGAGAGAGAGAGATGTTGGGGGCAAGGTTGGACTGGATGATCCTGGAGCTCCTTTACAACCATTAGGATTCTGATTCTATGAAGGTTGGATGCATGTAAAAGTGCAATTTCACAAAAAATGGTTTAAATATGATTAAAGAATGAAAACAGGCCAAAATGCACAAAAGTAAAATATATCTAAGGCAAATACCTTTTAATAAAGATGTTTGAGATGCAGCCTTCAAAATCATCTCCACCAAGTTTTACAGGTGTGCTTAAGTCCCATGCTCTTGGAGAGTCAACAAATGCTGATTCTGATTTATTATCGACCAGCAGATGTACTCTGAAAGTGAAGAAAAATGAGCATGAATTCTAACAAAATAATTATGAAGCTGAATGAAATATAGATATAAAAAAATGAATCATTTGACAGATGTGTTTTCTTGTTACACTGTAATTATGCTGGAGCTTCCTTAGCTTATTTCTAGGGCCTTTTTCAGTGTGTGCTGGCTGACTGCTATGAAACTACTCTGCCTTCCAGTAGTGGATATTGAGCAGGAGTTGAAGCCAGTACTTCAGTTCTGCAGTGAAATCCTGGCCCAACTGAAATTACTGGGAAAAACTCTCACTGACAGCTATGGGACAGGATCTCATCCTTTGGATCAAAATGTCAGTGACAGCTAGTACAAAGGTATATTCAGGTTTAATTACCTGTAGTTAGAGGCAATCATTAAACTTTCCACTTTAACTAACATTTTATATGTCCCAGAGAAATCATTATGATTTAGAAGCTTTTCAATGAATTGTCTCTTCTAATCTCTACATAACATCATTACTGAAAATAATAAAAGATTCACTATTAGCCCTGTGCTTTTAATCACCTATGTTAGACAGGTTAATAACTTACAGAGACATATGTAAAGGCTATGGGAAGGGGAAGAGCTCCAAAACTCCAGCTTGACAAGCAGTCACAACTCACAATCTATCTAAAGACATGCATAGTGAGATACAGCTGGAACATCACAGGTACTGACATGCAGAGTCAGACTAAAAACCTCCTTCTGCTTCATTATTCATTGACTGGAGAAGGGCTGTTTCCAAAGTCCTGGAGTGAAAGGCTAAGGATGCAATGGTATGAAATGAGAAAGGAGTGGATTGAGATGAGAACTAAGGCAGAAGTTCTTTCCCAGCAGAGTGGTGGCCGCTGGAGCATGTTGCCCAGGGAGGTGGTGGAGGCCCCATCCCTGGAGACATCCCAGGTGGGGCTTGAGGAGGCTCTAAGCAACCTGCTCTAGTTGAGATGTCCCTGATCTCAGCAGGGGGTTGACTGGATGAGCTCTGGAGCTCCCTTCCAGCCCAGACATTGCTGGGATTATATCAGCATCCTTTGCTGGCAGAGGCCATTTTTCCTTGTTAGGGTTCTGCCCCAGCTCCACCCAGGACAGTACTCAAAGAACAACTGACACACAACTTTCATCTCCTTTCTCCAACCACACCATAGAAGGAGATGAAGGACTGGGCTCACCTTTTGTCTGTTTTCATGACTGTCACATAATGCACTGACCCATCTTCATATTTCTTGTCCAGTTGGATTTCCTGCTCTCCGATCGTTCCAACTACAGAGCCAGGTCTCAGGAAGATGGTAAGGATCTTGGACTATAAAAGAATCCCACAAAATGATCATGTCAATGCAAGTGCCTTTTGTTCTCCTTGGTATTTCCATTATTGCATTGGTCTCTCATGGGACAGAAACATACTTATGCTAGAACTGCATTTCTCAGTCACCTAGCAGCAGATGTCATGCCCAGTTCTGCACAACTAGCACAGTTCCTGCTGCCAAGTACGTCAGCAGCCTAAATACCAAACACTCATTTTAAATACTTGTTTAAATTATGTTTTACAAAAAGCAGAGGATTCAGTTCTCCCTTCTAAAATGCCTGGTGTGCATCCACTTCTAACTTCTCCAGCCAGCAAGAACAGGGTTCTGCTTGAACATCCCTCCCTTCTGAGGGAACCAAAACCAACCCCCTTTCTCTGCATTGTGGTAACATTTCTGCCTGGGCAGAATGCCAGTTTTTCCTGAGACAATTTCTAGTCAACTCTATTAGGCAACAGTTATCTCACTGGGATGGTGGTGTTATGGTGTGTGAGCTACTCTGCTCAAGTTTAAAGCTCAGTTACTTGTCAAACTACTTGCTGGTTGAGTGAAGAAAATCCCAGGATGGTTTTCTTTGGCCTGTAAAAGCCATTTCTTGCCTTAGAATACAGGAATCTCGTGAGCCGTTACATAAACTGATCCCAAACTGACAGTCACAAAACCCCACCACTGATCTAGAAATAAACCTAATCACATATCCTCAGCTGAGTATGTTTCATACCCATAGAAGTGTTCCAGTTGATGTCATAGTCTGAAAGCCAAAGCCAACTTGGAAGTTCTTGGGAAAGGGGAAACCTTCTGCACTCAGGCTCAGTGTTCCCTTCCTGGAGAAAGCTGCAGATCTGATGAGCTGAGAGAGAGAAAAGAATGTTTTCAATGACTGTCCTCATGGGAAGAAATGACAATGTGGAACAACAACTGCCCTACTCAACATGACTGACCGACCTCAGGCAAAACCAAGGACAAGGCAAACTAGAAGAAGAAACCAACTATTTCATCCTCACTAACTATGATGTGAGAAACAGAGAGCAGGCAGAGGAGGCTTGCTGAGCAGAATGAGCTGTTAGTGTCCAGCCACTCTCTGCACTGACATGATGGCTTTGTAAACAGATGAAAGAATGGTTCATCACTGATGGAGCTGTGCAGATGAGCTACACAACTGAAACCGTAAAATACACCTGGGGCTTTTTGGAAATAAAAACCAACAAAAAACAAACCAACCACATTTTAATACCTGAGAAGCTACCTGGATACAGAGAATGAATTATAATCTCCACAGGGAAATGGTCTGCAGATAAATCACTCTGTGAAAGGTTCAGATGCCACAAAGGGAAGGCCAATGAGCACAAAATTTCAGTACATGCCATAGTAAAAGGGCAAATCAGAGCAGGCACCCTGGTGAGCAGCAGCAGGGGTAGTTTTCATCTCTCCATACAGCACTAGGTAAGCCAACACTGAGATGTCACATTGAACCCATCTTAAAAAGCAGATGGCAAAACCCAAGAGAGCAGAGAAAAGAAAATAAACACAGAATGCAGAGAAATAAAGCAGCCAGGTGAGTGGAGTTGTAGCACTACAATGAGAGGCTTCCAAGAAAAAAGGGTGAGAGGTCCTTTAATTAAGAAACACAAGCACCTTGGTGAGAGGAAAGTTCCTGAGTAGTATTAAATATTCTGGCCTCATCAATAAGAGCAATTGGGAGCTAACAGATTTACAAGGTAAATAAGAATTGTTAATTGCATATAGTATTAATTAAGAGGGTGGACTATGTACTGAAACAAGCTCCACAGTAAGGGGGAAATCTTTATATCTTGATACATTTTTATATATACCTTTTAATATATATTTCTTATACCTTTATATAGATATTAAATATATATATTTCTATCTCTTCTACACCTTTTTACCAAGGTCAGGTTCTTTTATTATCATCACATAGATAAAACAATATATTTGATTCACAAGTAAAACATAATGGTCCAGAATTTTTAGACAAACCAGACCATGTGAACTCCAGCAGAAGTTTTTAAGAAACTTTGTTAGTTACCTGCCAGTTATCTGAACATTTCTTGCTGACACCAAAGGTCTCCTCAAAAATAACAGATGCAGTGTCAGGGTTTTTCACGTTCTTCATGCAGCCCCGGAAGGGAGGTGTGGATATATTAAAGCTGGATTCAGGGAGTGGAAGGAAAAAGAGTTCAGTAGCCTGGTATTTCAAAGCACACAGCAGTACAGTAGCCCATAAATGCTGACAACATAAGAAACAGGAAAGCTGAACAAGAACAGTCTTTCTCTCACACATGTGCTTCATGCTGATCTAACCCAATCTTCAAAATACACTACAACAAACATCCCACTGTTAGCAAAAAATCACAGAGTATGATCATGATCATGTATTATACACTGGTTATTTTCATATCACATAAGATACTTCACAGAATAACCATGGTTGGAAAGGATCTCCCAGATCACCGAGTCCAACCAAACCTATAACAACAAAAACCACCTAAGTACCTGACCATTAGAAAAACACAAATCCCTCCTCCCTGCCTCCCCCAGAGCATGTCCTGAAGCACCATGGCAACTCCTTTCTTAAACCCCTCCAGGGATGGTGACTCCACCTCCTCCCTGGGCAGCCTGTCCCAGGGCCCAACCACTCTCTCTATATTCTTCCCAATATTCAATCTAACCCTCTCCTGCTGCAACTTCAGCCCATTCCCCTGGTTCTGTCATTAGTGACTAAGAAGAGGCCTCACCCAACTCTCTCCACTCTCCTGTCAGGGAGCTGTAGAGGGCAATGAGGTCCCCCTTCAGCCTCCTCTTCTCCACACTGCCCATGCCCAGCTCCCTCAGCCTCTCCTCACACCACTTGTTNTTATCTCACTGGGATGGTGGTGTTATGGTGTGTGAGCTACTCTGCTCAAGTTTAAAGCTCAGTTACTTGTCAAACTACTTGCTGGTTGAGTGAAGAAAATCCCAGGATGGTTTTCTTTGGCCTGTAAAAGCCATTTCTTGCCTTAGAATACAGGAATCTCGTGAGCCGTTACATAAACTGATCCCAAACTGACAGTCACAAAACCCCACCACTGATCTAGAAATAAACCTAATCACATATCCTCAGCTGAGTATGTTTCATACCCATAGAAGTGTTCCAGTTGATGTCATAGTCTGAAAGCCAAAGCCAACTTGGAAGTTCTTGGGAAAGGGGAAACCTTCTGCACTCAGGCTCAGTGTTCCCTTCCTGGAGAAAGCTGCAGATCTGATGAGCTGAGAGAGAGAAAAGAATGTTTTCAATGACTGTCCTCATGGGAAGAAATGACAATGTGGAACAACAACTGCCCTACTCAACATGACTGACCGACCTCAGGCAAAACCAAGGACAAGGCAAACTAGAAGAAGAAACCAACTATTTCATCCTCACTAACTATGATGTGAGAAACAGAGAGCAGGCAGAGGAGGCTTGCTGAGCAGAATGAGCTGTTAGTGTCCAGCCACTCTCTGCACTGACATGATGGCTTTGTAAACAGATGAAAGAATGGTTCATCACTGATGGAGCTGTGCAGATGAGCTACACAACTGAAACCGTAAAATACACCTGGGGCTTTTTGGAAATAAAAACCAACAAAAAACAAACCAACCATATTTTAATACCTGAGAAGCTACCTGGATACAGAGAATGAATTATAATCTCCACAGGGAAATGGTCTGCAGATAAATCACTCTGTGAAAGGTTCAGATGCCACAAAGGGAAGGCCAATGAGCACAAAATTTCAGTACATGCCATAGTAAAAGGGCAAATCAGAGCAGGCACCCTGGTGAGCAGCAGCAGGGGTAGTTTTCATCTCTCCATACAGCACTAGGTAAGCCAACACTGAGATGTCACATTGAACCCATCTTAAAAAGCAGATGGCAAAACCCAAGAGAGCAGAGAAAAGAAAATAAACACAGAATGCAGAGAAATAAAGCAGCCAGGTGAGTGGAGTTGTAGCACTACAATGAGAGGCTTCCAAGAAAAAAGGGTGAGAGGTCCTTTAATTAAGAAACACAAGCACCTTGGTGAGAGGAAAGTTCCTGAGTAGTATTAAATATTCTGGCCTCATCAATAAGAGCAATTGGGAGCTAACAGATTTACAAGGTAAATAAGAATTGTTAATTGCATATAGTATTAATTAAGAGGGTGGACTATGTACTGAAACAAGCTCCACAGTAAGGGGGAAATCTTTATATCTTGATACATTTTTATATATACCTTTTAATATATATTTCTTATACCTTTATATAGATATTAAATATATATATTTCTATCTCTTCTACACCTTTTTACCAAGGTCAGGTTCTTTTATTATCATCACATAGATAAAACAATATATTTGATTCACAAGTAAAACATAATGGTCCAGAATTTTTAGACAAACCAGACCATGTGAACTCCAGCAGAAGTTTTTAAGAAACTTTGTTAGTTACCTGCCAGTTATCTGAACATTTCTTGCTGACACCAAAGGTCTCCTCAAAAATAACAGATGCAGTGTCAGGGTTTTTCACGTTCTTCATGCAGCCCCGGAAGGGAGGTGTGGATATATTAAAGCTGGATTCAGGGAGTGGAAGGAAAAAGAGTTCAGTAGCCTGGTATTTCAAAGCACACAGCAGTACAGTAGCCCATAAATGCTGACAACATAAGAAACAGGAAAGCTGAACAAGAACAGTCTTTCTCTCACACATGTGCTTCATGCTGATCTAACCCAATCTTCAAAATACACTACAACAAACATCCCACTGTTAGCAAAAAATCACAGAGTATGATCATGATCATGTATTATACACTGGTTATTTTCATATCACATAAGATACTTCACAGAATAACCATGGTTGGAAAGGATCTCCCAGATCACCGAGTCCAACCAAACCTATAACAACAAAAACCACCTAAGTACCTGACCATTAGAAAAACACAAATCCCTCCTCCCTGCCTCCCCCAGAGCATGTCCTGAAGCACCATGGCAACTCCTTTCTTAAACCCCTCCAGGGATGGTGACTCCACCTCCTCCCTGGGCAGCCTGTCCCAGGGCCCAACCACTCTCTCTATATTCTTCCCAATATTCAATCTAACCCTCTCCTGCTGCAACTTCAGCCCATTCCCCTGGTTCTGTCATTAGTGACTAAGAAGAGGCCTCACCCAACTCTCTCCACTCTCCTGTCAGGGAGCTGTAGAGGGCAATGAGGTCCCCCTTCAGCCTCCTCTTCTCCACACTGCCCATGCCCAGCTCCCTCAGCCTCTCCTCACACCACTTGTTCTCTCAGTCCCTCAGGAGCTTGGCAGCTCCTCTGGACACATTCCAGCCCCTCAGTGTCTGTTCTGGAATGAGAGGCCCAGAGCTGAACTCAGCACTTGAGATGACGCCTCACCAGGTCCGAGCACAAGGGCACCATCCCTGCCCTGCTCCTGCTGCCCACCCTGTTCCTGATCCAGGCCAGGATGCTCTTGGCCTTCTTGTCCCCCTGGGCACACTCTGGCTCATGTCCAGCTGGGTGTCCCCAGCACCCCCAGGGCCTTTTCTGCTGGGCAGTTTTCAGCCACTGCTCCCCCAGGCTGGAGCTGCTGGGGGTTGCTGTGACCCAAGTGCAGGCCCCGGCCCTTGGCCCCATTGTCCCTCAGACAATTGGCCTCGGCCCATCACCCAACCTGTCCCAGTCCCTCTGCAGAGCCTCCTGCCCTCCAGCAGGTCAATCCCCCACACAATTGGGTGTCCTCTGCAAACTGACTGAGGGTGCCTCAATCCCCACAGCCAAGTCATCAATGAAGATGACAAACAAAACTGGCCCCAAAACTGCTCCCTGAGGGACACCCCTGGTGCCCGGTAGCCAGGTGGATTTCAGCCCAGTAATCCCAACTCTCTGGGCACAGCCAGCCAGTTTCTAACCCAGTGAAGAGTACATTTGTCTATACCATGATTGGCCAGTTTCTCCGGGAGAAGCTGTGGGAGACTGTGGCAAAGGCCTTGCTAAAGTCCCGGTAGAGAACAACATCCCCAGCCTTCCCCCATGCAAAGAGTGAGTCACACTGGCACAGAAAGAGATCAGGTTTGTTAAGCAACAATATCCACACTTGCTACAGAGTGTGCAAGGACAGCTGAGGTGGAGTTTCCGTACAAAGCCTCTCTTGGTAGTTACCGTTCACGCAGGGAAGGAGGAATCCCCCCTAGATAGTACTTGTGGAACAGGAAGACCCGGATGTCAGCTCTAATCCCAAAGCTGACATGAACAGTGCTCGTCTTCCGTGACAGCAGCAGCTGAATCTGAAATAAGTTAATCATGAGAACTACTTCAGCCAGTGGAAACAAAATAATAATTCAGCAGATTAAGAGCAGGACACAAGGTCGGCTTTTTTTCCCCTCCTCTTGTTTACTAGCACCTTTAATGTGGGCATTTATCCAAAGTAAATGCTTAAGGGAAAATGCTCTATTATCCAAACACAAGACGAGCTTTTCTTTCCCTCAGAAAGATTGTCCTAAAAATAAGCCTTTCATAAGATTCAGATGTTGCCTTCCATTTGCAGCTGAAGATTCAGGGGCAGCTGCCTGATACAAAGCTAGGTCAGTCATCTTGATCAGTATGGCCACTCAGACTCATTACAGCAGACCCTGGGACCTCCACTTTTTAGCTGGAGATGCAAGGGAGAAGGAATCAAGATGACAACAAAGGTTTTAACAGTGCCTTTAGGGTTTCACTCTTGTAGTGAATAGAACAGCTAGACTGAAGCCAGGCAGACATGCAACTAAAAGACTGCAAAAAAGTAATCTCTGTAAAGAGATTAAATAATCCCTTAGCTGGTGAAAATACTTAGATTACTAAGTATTAAAGTTATGTTAATTGCAATGTACTCAGCTCTCAATATAAAGCAATGCTCTGTCAAAGAGATTTTTTATTTTGGTGGTTTTCCTCTTAAAACTAAACTTACTCACAGGAAAGTGTGATGGTAGAAGGATTCATTTTTGCATGTGCAAACTAATCCCAACATCTTGATCCCCCCTGCACAGGAGGGAAACTTTAAGACTAAAAACTTTACAACTTCACAACTAAAAAAAACTTCACGACTAAAAACGTCAGGACAAGCTGTTTAGTCTTAGCTACTGTGTATTTCCACAGTGATCACTCTCTTGTTTGACATACGTGTTTAACTGTTCCATCATTCACAGCTGTATTGGATTCTATTTCCTTTGGAGGTCCGGAGCCAATTTTGTATCTGAAAACCACACGACCATCTTTAATGAGCACACTGATGTACTGATCCTGTAGTGAGAAAAAAAACCCAACACAGCACCAGTTAAACTTCCCACATTTCATGTATTTTACTGTCATGTGAATAATTTTAACAAAGCTGTTGCTCCAATAAAGCTTCTGTGGGAAAAGATAAAGCAGGCTAAAAATTGCAATGATCAACCATAATAACTCTGAAATGTTACAAACAGAGCTGGTATCAGCTCCAGATATATCTTCCAAATCTCTAGAGAACTTTTTGTCATTTCAAGATGTCTACTGACTTTTTAAAGCATTGAGAAATTATCCAAAACTTGTGACAGTGATTGCAAACACACCTAGAATATTGTTAGATAAGTAGAATCCCTGCTGGCTTGAGCACATTTACAGGCATAAGTCACCAGGTCACTGTCTAAGTTCTTCCCTGCTCTATTACCACCCCAATCCAGACCTGGGAAATGCACTTCCACTTTTGGGGGGTCTCAACATTTCAAAATTGGTTCAATTCAAATAACATCCTCCTTGCTCACCCCAAGTTCTGAATTCTCTGCATGGCCTATGGAGAAGCCACTTGGAATGATTTTTTTTTTTTCCTCTCCACCTTGACAAAGTATTCAGCTGCCATTACAGAACCCAGAATCATAGAAATGTCAGATTGGAAAAGACCTGTATGATCATCTAGTCCAATCATCAACTCTACCAGGTCTACCCCTTAAACCTCCTCCCCAAGCACCCCATCTAATAGGTTCAAACACTTCCAGGGATGGGGACTCCACTACTGCTCTGGTCAGACCATTCCAACACCCGATAACTCACACAGCAAAGAAGTTCTTCCTCATATCCAATAGAATATTTCAAGTCAGAAGGGACCCATCATTATCACCAAGTCCAACTCTCTGCTCCTCACAGGACTATCAAAAACTAAACCATCTGACACTCTCATTGTGGCTGAGCAGCTCAACAGGAGCCCCCAGTGAGCTCTGGCACCCAGAAGGCCAATGGTGTCCTGGGCTGCAGCCAGAGCAACATGGGCAGCAGGTCCAGGGAGGGGATTCTCCCCCTCTGCTCAGACCTCCCTGAAGCTGCCTCCAGTGCTGGAGCCCCCAGCACAGGAAAGATCTGGAAGTGCTGGAACATGTCCATAGAAGGGCCACGAGGATGAGCAGAGGCTGGAGCAGCTCCTGTGAGGACAGGCTGAGAGAGTTGGGGTTGTTCATCCTGGAGAAGAGAAGGCTCCAGAGAGACCTTCTTGTGGCTCCCAGGATCTGAAGGGGCTCCAGGAAAGCTGGGGAGGGAGTTTTTAGGCTGTGGGGCAGTGACAGGACTGGAGGGGATGGATCAAAACTAGATCTGGGTGGATTCAGATCAGATACGAGGAAGAATTTCTTACCCCTGAGCGGGTGAGACCCTGGCACAGGGTGCCCAAAGAGGTGGGACAAGCCCCATCCTTGGCATTTTATCTGGCCAGGCTGGATGGGGCTCTGAGCAACCTGCTCTAGTGGGCGGTGACCCTGCCACAGGCAGGGTGTTGGAGCTTGATGAGCTTTGAGGTCCCTTCCAACCCTGCCCATTCTGTGAAACACACAGCAGAATCTACCAACCTGCCACACAGACACAAATACCCAAAACACTAAGAAATTTCCTTACAGTTGTTACTTAACCCAACATGTTAAGTAAGGTTTAGATAACGTTCTCAGGGCATCAGAGAGCCAGCAGCACTGTGTGAATTACCTGCTCTGCTGCAAAGAACAGGATGCCTTCGTCTGCAGTGGTCTGGATGGTCTGCTCATAGCGCCCTTGGCCATGGGCATGTGCTCTTGTCAGGTTGACACTTGCATAACCAGTGCCTTCAAAGTAGCTTTCGCCTGTCTCTTCTTTATACCTGGAATAATTCAGTGTTGCAGATGTGAACATCTGAGAGCAAAAAAGCATCACTCACAGGGTGATGTCATCACTTCTATCACATCACTGTCATCACTTCTAAAAAGTTTTATCAAAGTGAAAGCATTTGGTACAGGGCCACTAGTAGTGCCACTAATAGTACCAAATTCTGATTAACCCCAGTGAAAACCTTCCACTGACTTCTTTGGGTTCACATATGGTCTTTAGAGAAGAAATCATTTGTGGCTGACCTTTGTGCACTTAATGCAATATTTAGTTTATAAAAGGACTGAATAAATCAGTCCATTAATTGTGCCTGGGTATTATAATATTTAAATTGTTGGTTAAATGACTGAGGTTGTTGTCACTGGGAATCATGGTAATAAAGAGGATTTTCTCTTAAGAAATGTAGTAATGACCAATAGTTAGAACAAGAAATCACCAGTTTAGCCACAGTGATTATTCCTCTGGATGTGAAAAGCCAAGAATCCATAATGACAACATCCCAGGGCTGTGACAGACTTCTGCACTGTACCATACCTTCTGCAGGGCTGCACTTGTGTGGTGTTGAGGTGAAATGTCCTCCTGAAGTTGTAGAGGCTGACAGCATGCTGGTTGAGGCTGTCCAGCTCAATGCAGCCCTCATAGCGAGGGTAGTCCAGCTTGCTTGGAGGCTGCAAAAGAGCATCACCAAAAACACACCCTGCCATCAGCTGACAACACTTCACATTGCTGTGTAGCTGCCAAGACTTGCTGCAAATATCAGTAAGAGACAGAATATGACATTCTAACTCTCATAAAATGATTCTGGTTTTCTACAGATTACCCAGTCCAGCAGATACCACCCCAGGAGTGCTGGAGCACAACAGAAAGCAGTCAGAGGGATGGATTAGAGCAGAAGTTAACAGGGCTGGACAGGATCCATGCTGTCCCCAGCAGGTGAGATACCATTCCTTCTGATCCTTAGCAGACTACCAACCAGGCAGCTTCTGCAGGAAGCAGCATCTCCTTGCATCCCACCTACTCCTTCTGACATGGATCAACTTTTACAAAGCCTTTAAAAGACTGCTGGTTCCAAGCTTTGGTTTTAAGAACAGAATGATTTACATGGAAATCTTTTTCTAAGAATAAACAATGTACCCTAAAATCTGGTGGGTATCCTCCAACATAAAAAACAACAGTGCTGGGATCAAGATTTAGGAGAATGTCTTTGCTTCCAGTGCTTGCAGTCAAGGGGCCTTCATCCTCTGGAGAAGGTGATGTTGCTTCTTTGATGTAATTCAGCTTTATATACTGGTAAATCCTAAAACCAAGACAGGCAAAATATCACATCACACTGAAAGAAAATATGTTCTTAAGGGGTTTTGGAAAAGACTGTTATGCACTATGGATCTCATACCTTTCAAACTTAACTTGATCCATAACAGCTTCCTCCGTTTCACTTTGAGTCACAAATGACTGCACATTTATTTCTACAGCACCATCTCCCAGGTTACAGACACATGTGAGGTGACCATTTTTCACAGCCATACCAATATAGTCCTTGGAAGCCTAGGAATAGCAAAGCAAACAATCATTAATAAATCACTAACATTAATGAAGGAGAAATACAGCAGCAGAGACATCATCAGAGACTCCAGAGACATCATCATACTGATCATGAATCATAAGAAATCCACCCACTTAATGATGACAATTGTTATTCAGTTTATCAGTTCTGGGAAGAAAAAAACCTATAATCTTCTATGTTGCACTGATTCAATGACTAATGTGCTGCACTGATTCAGTGAATAAAGTTAGAAATTAACTGAAGCCATGTGTGGCTTTTTATTTTTGTAACAATAGCAGCTAAAATAATTGTCCCCTTTGTGACCTCTCCCAGCTACAGCTGTGAAAACCTTTACTAAAAATTAGACTCAATGTCTGTGAAATAAAAAGGGTTTGGAATAACAGCCAAGGACAGTGGTTCCCCCTGACTGGAAGCAGTCATTTTCCCAAACAACTACCATTTCACTTTCCCAACATACCATATTCCAGGAGTAACAAAATGCTGTCAACAAATATCCAGCCAGGTATTCAAGGGATAAAAAAGTGAAATCCACTGTTGAGTAACTAGCTGTAAACAGCTTTCTGAGTGTGCACAACACTCACTACAGATACAGCTGCTTGTCAGAGAATAAAACTGAAAAATACAGGGATAGGAACCACGTGCAGGAGATTTAAAAATGCTTGATGGTGTTTGAACAAGCCTGAAAGCACAAGCAGGTCTGTGTATCATTCTGCATAGTAAGAAGGGAAAGAAATTAACAGCTGAGGGACTGAACTTTAAAAATGAAATTATGTATTTTTTTAAAAACCTAAAGAGAAACTCAGTGACCTAACACAGAACGCCATCATGGAAAGGGTTGGAAGGGACCTCTGGAGACCATGGAGTCCAACCCCCTGCCAGAGCAGGGGCACCCAGAGCAGCCCACACAGGAACAGAGCCAGGTGGGGCTGGAAAGTCTCCAGAGCAGGAGACTCCACAGCCTCTCTGGGCAGCCTGGGCCAGGCTCTGGTACCCTCACAAGAAAGAAGTTTCTCCTCAAGTTGGAACTGCCCGTGTTTCACCTGCTGTTATCACCTCTTGTCCTACCCCAGGGCAGCACTGAACAGAGCCTGGCCCCTTCTATTGTGAAAATACTTAAATCTCTAAGGCAGGAGTTGAGTCAAGTTAGTGCTGATTGCTGCAGGAGCTGACACTGCTGACAGGGCTGTGTGATGGTGTCCAGGACTGAGAAGTATCTCCCAAAGGAGCCAAACAGCAAAGCATCAAAGGGCAAAGCAGTCAGTCACCCAACAGGTTACTCTGCCCGTGGAGAAATGAACTATTCTTCACAAAACTTTTCTGCCACCACATAATGGCAATTATAAAGTTTTAATTAAAACTATAAGCTATAAACTTCAATTAAAAAAAATAATCTCTCAATCATTTCTTAAAGCTTGTTATCTGTTCTAAAAATCAGATTTGATCTCAGAATATACCTACATCTTTATTACCCAGGTACAGGATGAACTTATTTGATGTGCTCTCTGGGATGTCTGCTCTGCTCTTGGGTCTTTGGAGAAAGAGAGAAAGTGAAGTGTAGGCTTTCAAATCCTCAAGGTTGCTTGGTGGTCGAATCTCTACTCCAGAGCTGCCATTGAACCTCATAGGAATAGCCACCTGGCAAGAACAACATTCAGTACAGTCATTAGCTACTGTTTCTCTCCTGATTAGTTCCCTGTTGTGCTTAATTGCAACATAACCCATGACATAGCCTGGTCATTTTAGAGCCACCAGTTACTACACATTTGGCCTCCAATCCTCCCAAACACTGTAACTGGGAAACAGACTGGGAAATACAGCATTTTGTATTATCAATAATTATACACTTTTTTTTTTCATTCCAATCATCCATTAATCAAATCTTACCAAGCCTTTGACAAGTATTTGTTGCCTTTAATACACAGCCAGGGAAGGACGTGCCCTGAAGCTCTAGAGAGCATGTGAATTATTCAGATATCACAAACTATCCCTTGAGCAACCACAGCAGTTGCTTGTATGTCAAAATGACATTCAAATAAGGTGCTAGAAGCTGACTCCTAACGTGGTGGGGCAGCTGGAGAGCAGAGGGCTACACAGCTTTTTGGTACCAGCCTCTAAGCTGCAGAGCTGACTGCTGCCAAAGCCAACACCACGTACTGGGAAGAGAAGAGGCTCTTGTAAGAACAAGCATTACACAGATTACCTGGAAAAAACCCTAGGAGAGCAGAATGCTACTGCACCCACTCATGTAAGAAATACTATGCTTCCCATCATCACAGTCACTTGAGCTGGGTGGTGCAGCTGAATTCAATCTATAGCTGCTCTTTCACATACATGGAACCAAATGACTGAGAAAGAACAACAGACGTGCTGCCTTGTGCCTGGCCTAGGGTTAATTTTCAGCACCAGCTGGGAGGGAGCACAGGCAGGAGGGCCAACTGCACCAGTGGTCTATTCACTCCTGTGCTGACAGTGGTGCCAGCTGCAGGAGGGAAAGGTGGTGGGGCAGAGCAAGGGCTTGGATTTTTACCAGGGCCAGGCAGGTGAGTGCTGTGTTTTACATCACACTTGCACTATTATTTTTGCACTAATATCAGTGTTAGTGCTGCTGCTTCTCTTTCTGTGCTGTTCTAGTAACCTCTCCTCAGGCAAACCCCCAGAATCTCCTGATTCTCCCTCCCAGCCCACAGGGGTTGAGAGGGTCAGTGAAAGAGCAGCTTCTTGGTGCTCAGCAGCCAGCTGGGCCAAAACCACGAGGGTGCCCAGAGCAGTGGGGTCAAGCAGGATGGCAGTGCCCAGGACAGACCTTATTGGCAGCATCTCTGGCCTGCTGGATCAGCTCTCGGATGCGATTCAAGTTCTCAGAGATGTTGCTCACTGGCAGCAGCTGTTGGTTGATACTCTCCATCTTGCTGAACAGAGCTGGAAGTTTGTTGGTCAATTTTTTTACTGCAACCAAAGAAACAAACAAACAAACAAAATCAGCAAGAGGAGGAGGGTGCAAAAAGATGATGTCACTGCACGAGTATCAGAAAAGCAGTGAGCAGGGGGATAGCAGAACTGTTTCTCCTCAGCCCTACACTAGGAGGAAGCCCTCAATGAAAGCAGAGTTTACCAGAGATGATGGTTCTTCTGGAATCTGTGGCCAAAAAGCATTTGCAGCAGCAGAATCAGCAATTGCAAACATGTTTTGGATTAACTCAGGTCCAGAATAAAATATTAAATACAACAGAGGGAAGTGCTTCCTAACATGATGATCTGTAGGGATGCTAGGGGAGGATGAGGACGGACAGCAGACAGGGATCCAGCTTCTGTGCATTCCTGGAGTAGCATCTCTTGCTGTCACTGTTGGAGAGTGAACACTGGGGCAGGTGAGATCTGGCCTGACACAGCAGGGCTGTCTGGTTTGACAAGGGTGAGTGCAGAGTCCTACATCTGGGGATGACAACCCCCTGCACCAGCACAAGTCAGGGTTTCACCTCCTGGAAAGCAGCTCCACAGAGAGGGACCTCAGCTGGAACATCTCTGCTGAAGAAAGGCTGAGAGCCCTGGGGCTGTTTAGCCTGGAAAGGAGAAGCCTGAGAGGGTTGTTCATAAAGATCTGCAGGGTGGGAGTCAAGGAGAAGGGGCCAGGCTTTGCTCTGGAGTGCCCTGGGATAGGATGAGCGGTGAAACAGGGGAAGTTCCACCTGAACATGAGAAACTTCTTCCCTGTGAGGGTGCCAGAGCCTGGCCCAGGCTGCCCAGAGAGGCTGTGGAGTCTCCTGCTCTGGAGACTTTCCAGCTCCACCAGGATCTGTTCCTGTGGGGGCTACCCTGGGTGCCCCTGCTCTGGCAGGGGGTTGGACTCCATGATCTCCAAAGGTCCCAACCCCCTGCCATGCTATTACATTCTTGTGTCTATTCAGTAGTGAACTTTATAGTATCTGGGCAGGTTTGTTTCAGAAGAAAAGGAGATAAGAAAAAAGCCTTAAACTATCAGCAGACTGCAAGCCTGAGATGCAGAAGGGAAAGAAAAAGAAATCCAGACTTATTTATCTAAATATGACTTCTAAGCCAGCCTTGTAACTGCAGGGATGACTTATGACTCTGTATTTAATGTTTTCTCTCACTTGATTTCATCAGACAAGTTGTTGAAAAGATCAAAAATGATTCTGTTTAAGACGAGTCACAGTATCAGCTTTAGGCACTGATCACCTCTCAGCTCTCACCATACCTGAGTTGTTTGCCTCCATCAGTGCCTGACTGAAGCCAGCACTCTGGGCACTTCCATAGGTACTCTTCATTTTTTCCACATCTACTTGAATTGGGAGCAGTTCATCCAGCACATTGGTGGTGACATCCTTGGCAGTTTTGACCATGCTCTTTGCACTGGAGATGATGCTGCTGATGTCATCTGAAACAGACACATGCACCTGCAGAGCCCCACAGCAACAGATGGCAAAGGCAACCCAGAGTGCCTGGGGAGCAGCTGACCTCCATTGATCCCATTGAGGTTGTTCTGAAGGGTGAGCAGATCGATCTGCAGCGTGTTCTTCTTCCCATCTGCAACATCAAGTCTACTCTTGATGTCTTCAAGGGTTGGACCAAGACCTGCAAAACAGGCAACACCCTGTATGGATTTGAAACAGAATTCCCATCTCTCTGCTGGAGAGGTGGTGTGGAAGCAGCAGCCTGCACTCACACACAGCTCCTCTGGCCACTGGGCATTTGCACTGCAGAATCTGCTGGGCAGGAGTTCTGCAAAGGTATAGAGCACAGGTAGAAAACCCACTTTCCTGCCTTTGGAAATAACCAACTCAAGAAGTCCTGCTGTAATGAAACCTGCCTCTTGTGGTTAAGTATGTGCTGCAGAGCTTTGCTGAACTGTGAAAATTCCTGATTCAACTGGAAAATTCCTGGTGGCATTTCTACTATCACTTGGTTTCTTGGTACCTTGCAATGTCCTTTCAGTCTTCTTGGCTTGATTCAGGAGTGTACCACTCTCAGTTTTTAACTTGGCAGCTTTTCCTGAGAGGTCTTCTCTCTTCACAGTCTGGTAACAGAAGCACAGTATCATAAAACTGCTTTAATCATGATACTAAAATATAGAGAGTAGAAGATAGAGCCCAATCTAGTTTAAAAAAACCAAAACAAAACAAAACCAACCCACCACTCTACAAAAGGCCAAGATTCCATGTGAAAAACACCACTTTAAAGAATAACTTCCCAGATTAATTGAAGCAGAATCCAGCCTCAGTCACTAACAAACCTCTGGTAGGTTTGGGGCATCCAGAAGCAACAACTCACACACAGCTCTTCAGTACTCCTCTGCTGAAGAGCTTGGGGGTGGTTCTGGTGCAAAGCAAGAGAAAACACCCAAGACCCTGCTCAGTGATCCCTGGGCTGGCCTAACACAGGTATCTTGGCTCTGCACTGAAATGAACAGGACTCAGAAAGACTCTGCCCCATCTGCAACTAGGCTGGCCAGCGCTGAGCCAAGGCTAAGTCATGAACACGCAGCAGAGCAGCTCATTTCATGACAATCAAGGCATGTCAAGCCACACAGGTCCTTGTTTTTGGTGCCTCTCTGGTGGTCAGAAGAAATATGTGGTTGTAAGAAGCTCACCACCATGTAGGTGCCTACAGGTACCTACCGACAAAGCTGAGGCAGCTGCATTCCCAGCTTTGGTGGCTGCTTCCTCTGCTGCTTTGATGGCATTAATGATGTTGTCATAGGCAGTAGAAGCTTCCACAGCACAGCCCACCAACTCGTCCTTCCTGGCACTGTTCTTTATTCTGTGGGAAACAGGGTGAAAATGGAGCCTCCTGCAAAGATTGGGGATTTGGAGAAGTATTCTCAACAGGTTTGAATTTGGTGTTTTCTAAGTAACCCCTACACAAAAAAAGTTCTCCAGTTAGAGCTGGGATTCCATTCTGCAAAAATACCAACCTTGGAGGCAGATCAATACAAAAAGATTCTTCAGAAGGTGGGGTAAGTGCAGGTATGTGAAAAAGCACAACTGTGAGGGCCTTAAAAGCAGCCTCTACATGATTACAAGGGGAGAATTCACCAAGGCATAAGGCCAAGAAGTCACCTCCATCACAGCCCCCACCAAATACACTAGATGTGCTAGATTAGATTATATTCTCTGCTGGATTAGATTCTATTCTATGGGCCTGCTCTGGCAGGGGGGTTGGATTCAATGGTACCTTCCAACCCCTGACATCCTGGGATCCAGTTCAGAGGAGCTCAGAGAACTGCAGGTTCCAGATAATCTCTGGCTTTTACAGCATCCTACGGAGCAGCAGATGGAGACTACAAGACATCTTGTGTTTTTCCAGAGAACCAGAGCATCAGAAACAGCAGACAAAAAAATCTCCCTGTGAGCTGTGCAACTACCCAGGATCAGCTCCTTTGTATTTGTGAGAACAACACCATCTTAACGTGGAAAAAAAAATAAAAAAATCACACTGAGAATAAAAAATAAGAATGAAAATGTTTTTTCTAACCAAGAATTTTCCATCTGAGTTAGGTATTTTGGAGTTTAACTTTTTGAGAGTTTCCAGTTGGTGTCATGACTAAGTGCAAACAAGTTTCACAGGAAAAAAAAAAATCCAAACAGCCAACCAAAAAACCCCAAGATCTCACTTGTTTTCCTTTTGTCCTGGTGCACCACAGAAGGCCCCCAAAACCTTGAGGTGCAAGCCATGGAAACACTCAAAGTAGATCAAGTTTAGTGTATTTCTACCTTTCTAGGAGATTTCCTGATGAGAAAACTATAATAAGTTGTTTTCCTCACTAATGCTGAAGGTGTCTGAAGGTGCCAGGTTAGTATTTCTTCCAGTTATTTGCCCCAGTTCATTGACAACATGAATGTACCCCTGAGTGGAACTGCAGGAGAGAAATACAGTGCACTACAAAAAAAGATATTCTAAACAGTTCCCCACTCAATTCATCAGCATTTTTTTCTTAGTAGTAGGATAAAGTGTTAGTGCAGTTACATAAAACTGTATTATGGGAGTCTCCACTTCTGGGGAAAAAACCCCAGGAAAAATATAGGAAGACCTGGTTAGTGGTTGGGGGAAAAGAAAAGAAACCATCTGTACATCATGAAGAAGCAGAGAGACAACCCAAATTCCCTCTGCAAATGAATCAAGGGAAGTTACAGACAGGGCATTGCAACCACAGATCTGATGCACAAAAACTGCTCCTTCCCAGGAGTGGCACATACTCTTCCAGTTGTTTTGCCAAGTCTTGCAGAGATTTGGCATGTTCCTCAGCCCTCACTACCAATGGCTCTTTGCTGGCTGATAAGGAGTGGTTTGTCAGCTTTTCATTCATGTCTTTCCTTGCTCCATCCAGCTGGGCAGCCAGACTTTCATATTCCTAGGGGTTTATAAAGATACAGTTAAGTGATTTCATACTGTTGATTTTGTCCTGGTCTCCTCTGGTGTCACATACACCTTGCACCTGAGGAGACCAAGGGGAAAAAAACATTCCCTTCCAACTTAATCTGCATGTTACTGCAAACAACTTCTAATTACATTACACTTCTAGATCCAATAGCTAAAAACTGAGTCAGACCCAAGGTCCTACTATAGCCCAGCACCCCATCCCAGGCAGAAAGACAAGAATAGCACAATCCCCAGTGTTATTCCTCACAGATATTCTCCCAAGGTCAGGTATCTGCAGCTCAGTGTCTTTCTTGGACACATCACCAGCCCCCTCAGGCTTCTCTTTTGGCAACCTCTGTGGGCAGGCTCCTCCTGACCCAGGGTGGGCTGGGAGATCCTTCCCTTTTGGTATCCTAGGTGCTGAGCTGTGCTGCCTGTGACAGTAACAGCAAGATACTGGGGGGTTTAACCTTAACTTCAGAAGGTTAACTAACCTCTTTACTCTTCTGCAGCAACCCAAGGACACTGTTAGCTTGTGTTAGGGAAGATCTGGCAGAGCTCAGAATATCCAACACCCCTCTCTGCTGTGCAGTTGTCTCCTCAATCCGTTTCTGAGGGAAAATGAAAGGTTGAGTGACACATGATGGGGTTAAAAACAAGACAGAGAACACTATACCCACCTCATCTAGTTTGCAGTAGGGCTGTGTTAGTCAGGTGCCTGTAGGTTTAGGCCTAATGCCATCCTACTGATGCCAAGAGTGAGAAACCCAGGAGTCTGCAGGAGGATCTCACACAGCTGGGCAGCAGGCTGCAGTAGTTCAGCTACCAACACTCAAAGTAAAAGATTAGCTGAGATGAACTGTCAGGAGAGACCATCCAGTGTGTAATCTCTCAAACCTGGAGACTTCAAAACAGCTCCTTTGTGACTCTCCAGATTTCTTCCTTCATCTGGAGATCTTACAGGAAAAGGGTGTGGAACCTTTTCCTCCAGAGCAGCCCTGTGACAATCCCCAGTGTATCAGCCAGATGAGTGGCAGTGCAGGTAAGGGTGTCTTAGCTCTCCTAACTTGGATTTCTATCACTGTAACATGTCCAATCTCTCCCTGCTGGAGCAGTGAACCAGGTGATTGATGGCTTGGTACAGACATCAATCCTTTAACACAACTGTGCATCCTCCTGTGGCACACATATTGTGCAGTCCATGCACAGAAAGAAGTAATTAAATATTGAAAGGGACAGTTAAATATGGAAATTCTTCTCTTCAAGCAGTGTTAGTAAGCTGGATGGATTGGAGTGTGCTAAACCAGGGATCCATTTCAGAAAAAAAATACAATTAATCTAAGAGAACAGCCCTGCAACACACCCTTTGTACTATCCCCTCAGCCCTGAAAATCAAGCAGTGTTCAGGAGTGACAGCTATTTCTTTTCACCTTCCTGGTGAGACCTCAGAAGTAGCTGTACTTGAATATTAATATTCAAGAATATGAATCCCAAATAATTTAACAGTACTGTACACATTACTGCTTGCATCTTTCATGGCTGTTAAAGCCAAATCCTTTAAGGAATTTACTATGAAAAGTACAACAGCAGCAGGGATTTAAGAAAGATCACAAACCAAGTGGCAGCTGAAGGGCTAGGCAGAGTCTCCTCCCCTCCTCTCATCAGAGCTAAGCCCTGGTCAGACTGTCCTGGTCACAGAGAGAGGCCAGTGGGAGGAGCCTGTTTATCCCTCTCCTGTGGTTTAACTTTCTCCTCCTGACTCCTGTCATTACCTTCAGGTCCTCCAGCAGAACCCCATGCTCTCTGTTCAGGTTTTCAGCCTGCTTCACTTGTCCCGTCGCCTCGTTCAGAGCTTCACGGAGGTCGGAGATTTTGGATTCATACTCATTCAGTGAATCCCTCACTATTTTAATAAGCCCATGATTTTCTTGGTGGTACTTCTGTAGCTCACTCTTAACACGTGCCAGTACTGCAGGATCAGGACCAGAGAGGGAAAGTTTTGTTCAGAGAAGAAGGAAACCAGAACTTCTTTCAAAAGGCTTGATAATCAGGGATTGTTGTGGGAAAACCTGAGTGTCCTGAGAAATTCTAAGCATCCTGGGAAATCCTGAGCATCCTTTGCAGCCCTAATTTCAGTGTTACTCTAGCAGAGATGCTCACCAGTTTGCTGCTGCAGAGCACACAGAGGCATTTATCTGGCTATTTCTACGTGAGGTAAGGATAATCTGCAAATACTGGATTGGGTTTTTTTTCTTGTTGCTGCTGGAATCAGGTTGTTGCTGACTATCCCAGTCAAACACATGCAGAGAAAACAAGGGAATACAGCCCTGAACTGCTTTATCCTTGGACTGCATTAGCAGCTCATTAAAATTGGTTCTTAAATGACAGGAACGCTGGGGAGGGGCTGTTCACAAGGGCATGTGGTGACAGGACAAGGGGCAATGGTTCTGAACTAGAGCAGGGTAGATTCAGATTGGACATTAGAAACAAGCTCTTTACTCTTTGTATATCAGGAAGAAGTTCTTGAGGGTGGTAGAACAGTGGAATAGGCTCCCCAGGGAGGTAGCTGAGGCCCCATCCCTGGAGATAATCCAGGTGAGGTTGGACAAGGCTCTGAGCAGCCTGGTCTAGTTGAAGGTATTGCTGCTCACTGCAGGGGGGCTGGACTAGATGACCTCTGGAGGCCCCTTCCAGCCCTGGCCATTCTAGGATTCTACTCTGAGGGTGGTGAGACACTGGAAGGGGTTGTCCAAGTCGTGGATGCCTCATCCCTGGAAGTGTTTAAGGCCAGGCTGGAGGGGTTCTGAGCAACCTGCTCTAGTGGAAGGGTCCCTGCCCTTGGAACGAGACTCTCTTCAAGACCCCTTCCCACTCAAGCCATTCCACGATTCCACAGCTAACAACTGCTTCTGATCCCAGGGATACACTGCAAAATGCCTCTCCCTACACTCCTTCCTGAACAATCACTGCTGCTTCAGAGCTAAGGTTGATCTTTCCAGGGAGCAGGGGGCTGGGAGGAGGAGCCCTTACGCAGCTGCGCTTCCGTCCACTCCTTCTCCGCCTCGGCCTGCTGCCGGCCAAAGCTGAGCTTCCTCATCTCCACGATCATTCGTTGAGCTTCAGCCAGTTCCTTAGCAGCATCTCCCAAGGGCAGGTTGTTCCCTTCTGCATTTGTACCAGCTATTTGTTCCAAGAGCACTGGAAAAAAAAATAAAATATATATTGTCCAAGAAAGGATGCACTGAAGCCCATGGAGGAGCCAAATGACAGGGCTGGTGTCTCTGCCAAGGATGATGTGCCCATCCCTGGAGCCCTTCATCAGGCAGACCCATTTGGTGCATGAAGCTGAGAATTCTCCTGTGCCACACGACCTTTGGGCTTGAAATGTGTCCCAAATGACCATGCACACAGCAGTAATTTTAACCTAAATATCCCTGTGGTGAAGCTTCTCTGTCTACCTTCCCTGTTCACCTCATAGGGAAGGTAGATTCCTAAGCTAACATTGCACATTGGATCTCTAATAGGAAGAGTAAATTCCACAGCTATGGTTAAATTCTGATTTCTGAAGTTGTTTTCTAAGAAAACTTTTCGTGCTTAATTAAGAATATTGAAATAAACTGCAAAGATTCCATAAAACAAAATGGTATGGAGGTAGAAATTATTTTTACCTTGTATGTTGTTGACAACTATTTGTATTTGGGAAACCAAATCCTTTCCTTTCTGTTGAGTTTGGCCAAAGTTATTAAACAAGACCTCAGCTTCTTTGTAGTTCATCTCAGCCTAGCAAGAGAAAAAAACTAATCAGATGAAAAATATCTGGAGACAGCAGGCTACAAGGGAGTCAGGGGATGGGCACTTTTGAACTGATCTGGAGAGTCACCTTTTCCTGGAGAGCATTTACATCGTGGTTTAGGTTAAGAAATTCTTTCTCCAACTCCTCCACCTTGGAACCCTGATTATGAACAATAGACTGGTAGTTGTTCAGTAAGACCTGAAAAAAATAAAATCCAATCCAATCAACCATCCATAGATAGGAGATAATAAGCAAACATTCACTGGGTTGTATTTTCAGCCAAGGTAAATAAAAGCATTATTACTAACTTGAGGGCTGACTATTGCTGCCCAAACTGGGCTTTTTTTCTCAGTGAGTACAGCAACTGCTATTCCAACCAATGAAAATGTTCTTAGGATGTATTTTGGTATCAGCAATGGGAATTATCTGGGCTATGCAGAGACACGAAGTGCTAGAAAAAGACAGAGGTATAGGGAAATCTGAGCGATGCAGCTTTCAAGGAGAGCAGAAAAAGCAGACACTGATTCTCTTTCAGAGTATGCCATGGAAACAACAGCTGCCTTCTAAGAGGGGAACCCAGCATCTGGTGTCAGAAACCCAGAGTTGCTGTGTGACGCCTTGCAAGCTGATGGGAAGATGGAGTGAAGTTCCTAAATTCAGCTCTTCTGCTTAATCCAGCCTCCACTTGGCAGTTTCTGGGTGCCTACCTTTAAGTCCTTGATGCGTGTTTCCAGCTGGCCCATCTGCTCCAAGGTATGGGAACTCATGTGGACCTTCTGCAGCTGGGATTTAATGAGCTGAAGCTCATCAGCCATTGTTCTCAGATCCTTCAGCAGGGTAATTACACAGCTATCACAAGCTGCAAAGGGAAACAATACATCTGAGTGATACTGGGCCCGGGGAGCATTTCACTGACTACAGTGCAGTGGAAACCCTTTGATGCTTTGTCACCCGGTGCAGCCCCAAGAACAAAAGGCAACAGCAAAGCCCTCGAGGAGAGGGACCAAAGCCAGATAGGAGGAGGTGGCCTCATTACATCTGGCTCACTCACCACCTCTTTATCATTTCACCAAGTGTTTGGTAGAATGTTTGCTTTTAAAATCATCACAGAATCCCAGCATTGGCAGGGATTGGAAGGGACCTCTGGAGATCATGGAGTCCAACCTCCTTCCAGAGCAGGGGCACCCAGGGCAGCCCACACAGGAACAGATCCTGGTGGGGCTGGAAAGTCTCCAGAGCAAGAGACTGGCAGCACTGTGCCAGGCTTTGGCACCGTCACAGGGAAGAAGTTTCTCCTCATGTTCAGGTGGGACCTTCTCTGCTCCAGTTTATCCCCATTGTTCCTTGTTCTATTGCTGGGCACTCCAGAGCAGAGCCTGGCCCCTTACCATCTGACACCCACCCCTCAGATATTTACAGACATTCATCAGATCACCTCTTAGTCTCCTCTCCAGACTAACAGCCCCAGTTCCCTCAGCCTTTCTTCACAGGGGAGATGCTCCAGTCCCTTCATCACCCTTGTAGCCTCCATTGGACTCTCTCTAAAACTGACGGACCCCAGAACTGGACAAAGTATTCCAGGTGAGGTCTCACCAGTGCAGAGCAGAGGGAGAGGAGACTATGCCTTGACCTGCTGGACACAGTTTTCTCAATGCCCCCCAGGAGACCATTGGCCCTCCTGGCCACAAGGGCCCCTTGCTGGCCCATGGAGAACCTGCTGTCCACCAGGACATCAAGATCCCTCTCCATGGAGCTGCTTTCCAGCAGGTCACCCCTCACCTGTACTGATGCCTGGTGTTATTCCTCCCCAGATGCAGGGCTCTACACTTGTCCTCACTGACTGTCATGAGGTTCACCTTCACCCAGCTCTCCAGTCTGCCCGGATATCATTGGATAGCAGCACAAAAAAGATTCATTGCAGGACACCTCCAGTCCTTCTTAACCTCCACCACCCTTAAAAGATGCATCACTGTGTATCCAAAGCCATCAGAAGACCCTCTCAGGGCAGTTGGGTTTTATTACTTACAGTCACAGTCTTCATTTGGATCCACGTCTTTTGGTTCGTTATTGAAACATTCTGAAAAGACAAAGCTGTGATCAGGGCTCCGAGTGTGCATCTGGGAACAGCACCACTGCTTTCCTCTAAGGCTGCATCTTTCCTTCAGTTCAACTGATCCAAGTTCCTTCCTTCTCTGCTTCCCAGAGAGGAAGCAGGGCCATCTTCCCTGGCCACAGGCCCTTACGTACCTCCAGTCAGGTGGTGACAGTTGGCCAGCTGCCCGTTACTGTTACAGTGACATTTCTGACAGGACCCTCCATATTTCTGTGGATTTCCAAAATATCCCGGAGCACACCTAGGTAAAGAGGTGGAAATAATTTCTATTCAATATTTGAAGTTGCTTTGGTGAAAGATACTTGCCCTTGACAAAAAAAACCCAAACCAAAACAAATAATTTTTCTCCTGAAGAAGCTTTCAAGAACCTTTTATTTCATGTCTTGCCTTAGACAAAAGGGGTCTATTTTTTGTTTACAGAACCCCTGAACTCTGTTAAAAATACCTTTCCAAGTAATGTAGAATTTCACTCTGCCAAGCCCACCACTCAG
>VYZU01043317.1:0-37517 GCA_013401355.1 Ceyx cyanopectus
CTGCATCTCCTCTGCGTCCAAAGGCCCTGAAGCTGTGGGAAGATTTGTTTAATTTACTTTCTTTTTCTCACAGGTAGATAGCTCATCCCCTCCAACAAAGCCCCAGAAACATCCGGGCTCTTGTGATGCCATCTGGCACAGACAGACGGGCATGCTAAAAATCTGTGCCTGTGATTCATCCCTTCGCTCAACGATCACGTTTCAGGCACCACCATTCCAGGGATTTTTCTCCTGTCTCATAAATGGCAATTGCTATAAAACACTCCACCTTCTTAATCCCAAAGAAATAAGGCAGTTTTAAAAGCTAGGAACTTTAAGCACCATTTTATCTCGAGGTGGTGCAGAAGCTGCTGTTCAGAACAGCAGATCAGATCGCTGAAGAAGGACGTGACCTAATGGCCCCTGTGTGACTCCCTGTGAGGAACAGGACAGCATGAGAGACCCTCTCTGTACCCCACAGATCCAGCCCACGGGAGGCTCATTAAGTGGTTTGCAGTAATTAACATAGTAATTAACACAGGAAGGCCACTGTGACCACCAAACAAGCCCTGAACAATAGCCACTGCCCAAGAGCTCTGGCCACAGGAATCTGTCACAGGCAGGAGGAGGGTGGGAGTAAAACCAGCAGTACCAACACCAGTGGTACCTACTGCACAGCACTTCTGCGAGGGCAACTTGCAACACCTCGAGTACCCAGTGAACATCCATGCTCTCTGGCACCTCAAAGTTCAACCTCACTGGCCAGGACTCAGCATGTACTTCACCTACTCACAAGGCACAAGACCAGTGGGGACAGGCAAGACAGGAGGTACTGGTGCACCCTGATGTTCTGCTACCCCAGCTTCTACTACGGGAAGTGCCACTGACCTTGATGGAAGACAAGCTCTGCCACAATGTTTTTACACAGGGCATGATCCCCGCAGGCAATGGCTTTGTTTCAAGCCCTTTCCAGAGTCTCTCTTGCCCACACTGGCAAATATTTCTCCAGGAGGTCTGGTTTGATTCAGAAACGCTTTCATCATATTTCTTTGGACTCCTTCCTCCCCCTTCCCCTCGCTCAGGACCCTCACTCTGCGGCATGGCCCGGGCAGCCAGCAGCAGCTGAAGGGGAAGATGCTGTTTTCACCCGAAGCCAGGCCCGCTTTACCTACTTCCTCCTCCCTCCCCGGCCAAGCAGAGCACCGATTCTTAGACAGCTTCTGGCCTGCCAGAGAGGAGACAGGAACCTCCGGTTGCCCCCAGCCCTCTGGCAAATCTCCACTGGGCGAGCCCCGGCCGTTCTCCCGCGGTGATCGGCCCCATCCATCCCCGGGGTGAGCGACACACGCACACATTTACCTCAGCACCACCACGATGGGGCTCTCGCTGCCCGTCACCACCATCAGCCCCTTCCAGATCATGAGGGCGGACGAGACGATCATGCCGAAGTTCAGCACCTGGTAGTACAGCTGGGGATCGGGGGGGGGGGGGGGGGGGGGGGAAGGATGTCAGACTTCGCGGCGCCGAGGCCGGGCAGAGCGGCCCCGACCCAACTCTCCCCAGCTTCCCACGACCCAACCTGATCCCCCTCGCAACCCGGCCCGGTTCGGCACCTGCCGTTTGTTCATACGCCGCACATCGTCCAGAAAATTCAGCGACAGCATCGCCGGCCCCACCGCGGCGGTTCAACCGCCCGCCCGGCTCTGCTTCCGCTTCCGGTCCCCCCCGCAACGCGTCCGCCGCTTCCGGCGCCCTCCCGCCCGCGGGGCGGCCATGGCGGCCCCAGCCAAGAACGACGCCCAGGCACGCTGCCTCGGATGCTTTTTTGTGTTTTTATTTGCGATAACTTTGAAGTAAACATCATAGCAAGGCACAGACGCCGCTGCGGGTTAAATAAGATACGTGATGGCTCGGGAGGTCCCCCCGCTACCCTTAACTCTACATAGGCTACCTGGTAAGGCGTCCCCTAGGCTAACGCACACCCTATCAAAAATAGAAAGAGTCCAAACGGTTCGTATCAAAACACGTCGAGACGAGGAGGGGAGCGGTTCCGAACACAGGAAGATAAATAGTTCTTAAATTATTTTATCATAGTAAACAATATCGAGCGGGGTTCTGGCTCAATGTAATAATAATAATAATAAAAATAATAATAATGGTATAGAAGATAATTATATTACACGTAGCGCGCGGGTGATGGGGGAACGGGCGAGGAAATGGAGTCAATATGACTTCATGGAAAGAAGCACGTCCCAGGTGACTGGTAACGCTGGGGGCGGCGGGGCCAGCGGAGCAGCTGGGCTGGGTTGGCAGTACCCATGGGACAGCAGTTCCTGTGGGCTGACAGTACCCGTGGGCTGGCAGCTCCCGTGGGCTGGCAGTACTCATGGGACAGCAGTTCCCACTCTGCCAGCACTTCCTTGGGTGCAGAGTGAGCTGGGCCCCTGGTGCTGAGCCGACACTGTCACTGTGGTTTCGCTCTAGCCAACACCACAGGGGATGTTTGCCCTTCTGCCAGCCTCACCACCCAGCTCTGCCCTGAACTGCCCGCTGGGATAAGCCATGGAGCGCCTGGCCCGGCTGCACCCACCTCCCGGGCAGCTCTGCTGACAGGCAGCTGGCGAGTGACCGAGGGGCACCAGGCCCGCCCAAAAGTGATGCGTGGCTTCGAGCCGGACTCAGCTGAGGGGACAGCGGGGCTGCAAAATTATCTCTGGGGACGATTCGGGACCAAGACATCTCATGAAATTGCCTTTTGGAAAATAAGGTTGTTATTGGGGCAATGAAAAGAACAATCGGCACAACTTACAGCTTGAACCCGTCCCATGGAACGCAGATTCCGGCTCAGCCAGCATGGTCCTGACAAGCGTGTTTTGCTGAGACAGCATCATGAGTTAAAATGAGTAAAACAGGCAGGATGGGAAGAGGAAAAAAATAAAAGAAGCCATAAATAGGAGAAAGAAAGCGGGAGAGAGAAGGCAAGGTCGGGGCTCCGGGCGGAGGCTGAGGCAGTGCACACTCGAAGGATGAGAGCTCATCGGAAGGAAACTGCCACTGCAGAAAGTGCTCCTTGATCCTCAGGAGCTGGAGAAGCTCCAATGAGGATTCCTGCCCTGCTTTCCCTTTTCACCTCTCTGGTCTGGCAGAGAGTTAGTACTTACAATGCAATGGCAGGGTTTGGGGGTTTTTTGTTTTTCTTTTTTTGAATTTCCCTTACAAATAGAAGTTAACAGAAAGCAACGTCCATCCCAAGAAATCGACAGAATATTTCAAAGGTTCACCCATCCCCACCCTGTATTTTGAGTAAAAACCCCCCAGCAAAAAAAAAAACAAAACCCCAACCAACCAAAAAAGGGGTTTTTTGTTGTTTGTTGTTTGTTTTTTTTAAGTCTTAAGAGACTTTGAGTGATTGTTCTGCGAGGTGCTATTGGGACCCTCCACACCACATGTCTGACTGTGTTCGCAAAGAGCCGAGTCACTTTTGCACTCTTTGCATCTCTGGTTTTCTCCTTCCACCGTAGTGTTCATCTCGCCGTTGTACCCCTCGTGTCCATTCTCGCTCATCTCCCTCTGTAACTTCAGCCGTTCATCTTCCTCCTCCTCTTCCTCATCTTCCTCCTCGTCTTCCTCCTCATCTTTCACTTTATGGACAATGAAGAGGTGTCTGTTGAGAGAGATGTGGGAGGTGTAGCAGAGGCCACAGAAGACGCACTGGTAGGTGGAGCTGTCTGTCTTGTGCCGGGGTATGTGCTCCTGGAACTCCGCGCCGACGTCGGTGGCGAAGCCGCATTTCGCACACTTCCAGTGCACCCTCAGTTTTTTGGCAAGTGGCATGGCTGGATCCGCGGCGGTCTCTGCCTCAGCCAGCTCCTCCGTTGCCATCCTCTTTGGAGATTTTGCCTTAAAAAAACATGAGATTAAAAGGTTACTTCATCAAGCCGAGCCCATGGAAGATAAGTGGCTAAGTTCCAGACCTGAGGGTGAACACGAGTCGGTGCTTTGACACAAACCAAAGTCTGGTGGAGTCTCCTTCTCTGGAGAGATTCCAAACCCACCTGGACAATGCGATCCTGGGCCCCCTGCTCTCGATGACCCTGCTGGAGCAGGGAGGTGGCACCAGATGATCCCAGAGGTCCCTTCCCACCCCAACCAGTCTGTGATTCTGTGACAGCTGAGGGACAAGGGGATGGTCACTATCCCAGGCAATGCTGCTCAGATTTAAATCTGAACATTTTCCTCTCTGCTCAGGCTTTTTCTTCACAGCACCTTGCAGTAACTCATCCCCCGTTTCATAATCCCACAGTGAACCCACAGTGATCCCCCCCAAGGAGGACATTGCATCCGCCCCTTCATGGGATTTTATTATGTCCTTATCCAGCAGCACAAATGGTCTTTGTTTAAGATACAGATTACAGACTTGTATGTGCAGACGTGAAGCCACTGCCTGCTTCATTTCTCTGGCTTGCCCAGGATGTTGGCTCTGCTCAGGGGAAGCAGCCACCAGGCCATGGAAGTGAATTCCTGAGTTACCTTAAGGTGTAAGTACAGAGAGGAGTCAGTCTTGGCTGCAACCCCTCAATGCCAGGGTACACACCAACAATAAATCCCATAAAATAAATCCCATACAAGAAAATGTATGTCTGGTTTTAGAGTAAGTGGAGCAAAGAAGCTCAATGAGCCAGCCCTTTGCTGCAAACCAGCCCAAAATAAGATCAGATGAACAGTTACATCTGATGAAAAAAAAATCACATGGGCCTACTTAGGAGGAATGCAGTGCTCATAGGTAAGGGGTCGAAGAAGTATTTTTAAAATATTTTAAATAAATTTCAGGGTTTTTTGGCAACTTTTTTTTGGCAGAAAAATCAAGGGTGTACCAGGTTCATGAAGAGTGGCAGAAGAAAACCAGGGTAGTAACAAACCTAAATTAGACCCAGTTATGAAAAAAAAGGCCAGTAAAACACAGGGCCACATGTTCAAAGGTATCTTGAAAAATGCAAGGTAACATTGCCCTGGTGCTGCTGCAGCTGAGCTGCACTTCCAGTTCTGATCCTGACATTGGCAGTGGGAAGTGAACTGGAGGGAGGTGGGAGGAGGGGAAGGAAATGTGCTGTACAGAGGGGCTGCCGCTGGGCTGCGGCTGACACAACACCCGAGTGAGCAGCTACTCGCCAGGTACGTTTATTGTGCAATGAAAAGAGATCAGTTACTTCTGCCGTGTCTCGCTCTGGAGCTTTTGCTTTGGCCATCTGGGATAAGTCTGGGTTTTTGATGCCGTGCATGAGGCTGATGTGATTCTCCAGCATGAACGGCTGAGGAAATGTCTGATTTTCATCTGTGCAGTACCTTGGAAATAGAAAAAGCAAGAAAATTTGTTAGAGGAAGTGCCCAGCTGTTCACATCCACCCAAACAGCTTTCTTACGTGCCAAACCAATGGGTGTCATTGGACACAGATGCTGGTGAGTAATGTACTATTAGGTTACCGAAATATGCAGCAAATCATCATTTTAATAATATAACATTACCCCCAAAAGAAATCCAGAACCTTGGCGTTTGCCACAGGAATCGTGACTGGGAGACTGGGAGCAGATGCCGGGTGCATCTCACTGACAGGCAGGGCCCCTGTGATATACACAGAGCAAGTACAGACAGAAAATGCACAGGAGAAAAACGACTCTCAGATGAGAGACCCGTGCACAGCAGGGCCTCGTGACTTGTGTAAGCTCAAGGAGACCCTGCAGCAGAACTAGGTTCCACACCCAGTGTCCTCCAGCACCCATCCACAAGACCACGAGTATCGTAACATGCTTCAAACTCCTAAGAAACTGCTAAACTTCCAACTCTGATAACAACAGCCAAGGCAGAAGCGCTCATGAGCACATTGCTTATCTGTAACTATTCATGCTAAAACTTGGCAGGATCCAAGAGCTGCCACTGAGCGTGGTGAACATTTCCAAAGGAGGTGTAAAGGAGATGAGCCATCTGCTAAACTTTGCTCCTAGTTGAACGAGGTCTGCTGAAAATAAGTGCCAGGCCTTGCAGACACTGCCCCCCTGCAGCCTGGTGAAGTACACAGAGGTCTCTGTTGGCAACTGGGAAAACCCAAACTTGACTTTACAGTCTTCTGCTGCCTGCCAGTGTGACATGTAGAAGGTCCATCAGATTACATTATATTACATCAGAAGGTCCACAGCTATGCACTGACCCGAGCCACGAGGCAAGTAACAGTAGAACCTCAATCTGCACAAATCACAGTTGAAACGTAGGCAGCAAGGGATGAAAACCAATGGAAAAGAAAGATGAAGAGTCTCTGGGCAACAAAAACACCCTCTTAAAGGAAAGGATTCCTACTGATCTTCCAGTAAGTAGACAGAAATGAAACAGCAGTCAGGAATGATGTGAAAATCCAGACGTGCTCACTGAACGCTTCTTGGTTTCTAACAGGAACCCCTCAGATGATATTTAATATTTAATAATGATGGAATTCTTCTCCCTCGTGGAGGAAAGATGAGAAGTTATTAGGTGGTATCAAAAAGAAATGCATTGAAAATCAAGCATTCCAGACAGTTTGTACTTAAGACTTGGAAAAAAAGAGCAAGTTCTCATAACAATAATCATGTGAATTATGAAAGAAAATACAAAAATCATCAGAATATTTTGAAATTTGTCCTAATTTGGAATCCTTTTCACATGAGCAGGGAAAGATAGTTCCCTAACCTGAACTACTCCAGTGACAAGCTGGGCAGGAGCGCATTCAAGCAAGTCCTCCATCAGTGGAGGACTAGAAATTTAACAGAAGGCAGGGGGAGAAGGGGAAATCACAGCTTGAAAATGTTATAAGCCAGAGGGAAGTCACCTGGTGCTGGAGTCACAGAAGCACTACTCAGTTGTTCGATCAACGACCAAATTTTCCTCATGCTTCCCATGGAAATCCAGAAGAGAGTGACAGAAAGTGAAGGTGTCAAATCCCTTGAAGGGAGTAACAGGCAAGACATGCAAACTGCCTGGTGAGAAGAAGGAAAAGAGACACTAGCCACCAAGGGAAAAGAAAAGGAGCATCAGAGATGGGATGCCTTACAGAGAGCAGAAAGAAGCTAAGGGAGGACTCAAAGAGATGGGAGGATTTGCAAGCAACGGTCACTGAGGAGATTTTTACAACACATCTCTGGAAGAACTAAGAGGGATCAAAGGGGAGACTGAACAGAAGACCTCAGATCTCAACAGAAAGAAGCTGTTGGGAGATGCTGGGATGTGTATTTTAAGGAAGAGGTTTCATTTTAAGAGAGCTGTGATTTCAGTAAGTCTCCTGCAATGATAATTAAAGGGTGCACGACCGCTCCCCAATTAAGACTTCATCAGCAGATTTGGAGAAGGAGCTTAAGAATGGAACAGAACCACAATTCATTTCAATCTCTAGCTGTGTTTTCTCTTCTGCAAACATGGCACAAGCCACAACAGGTGAAGTTGTGGATCCACAACTATGTGTCATTCAAAAAAACAATAGAAAAAACTGGACTCCAGGGCCTGTGCACAGAGATGTGTACAGGAGGCTGGCATAGCCCAGGTTCTGGGGTTTTTCTACACAAATCCTTCTTCCCAGCTGTCTTTGGTCCACCTTGATTCCGATAACTCCACTTTGAAATTGACTGATCTGGAAAGAACGTGTTTACACAAATTAGATGCATGTAACTCCAAAGACCATCATGCACCACCTTAAAGCAGAATGGAACACAACAGGAGCCAATGTTTCATCTTCTCCAGAGCTTCCAGGGCAGAGCACAGTTACAAGAAATGGAAAGTTTAGAAGTCCTGGCCAAGAAACGCAGCAGGAACATATTCCTGTCAGGCCCCAGTGGTGATGCCAGGACTGTCTCCATTTACTAAAAGCTATGGTAGCTCACTAGGCAGTCCAAAGAAACAAAGTTCCTGAGGGATCTACTCTTCAAGACAGGCTTTTAGTAACTTAAGTGCAGAAGTGACAACGCGCTCTTCAGACACACTTGCAGCAAACCAGAATTTGAGTTAAACAAACAAAATCCCCCAACCTACATCACTGCAGACATCCTTTCCAACCCAAATGTGCTGTAATGTTGTTTCAGAAGGATGTCTCAGGATGAGATGGGAAGCAAGTCTGCCTGGTTGCTCCACATATGACTTATTCTGCAACAGCAGATAATGTAGCAGTTGCAGAGGCAGCTTTGTAAGTACTTGGCTTTGTCCTGAACTGAGACTGTATTCCCAGTTAAAATACATTCACCAGCAATGACTTTAATTCACTGATGATTTACAAAGCTCTTCGGAAGTCTCCAAATCTGTTTCCCAACTTTGAGGTGAGTCTTCCCAAGCAAACCCACCTCTGCCCTGTGGTTTGTGCAGTCATTTCTGCTGTGGCAAGATCTACTGTCCTGGTTCATTAGGATCTAATGAACCTTTGGTACCATTTTTTCACAGGGAAGGCACAAAAGTTGTCACATGACTATGCCAACCACAAAGCAGCAAGAGAATGGCCCATATCTTATTGGCTGTCCCACGAGGTGCACAGCAGGATTTGTATTTTGCACCTGTAGATCTCAACTCAAACCTTACCCTAAGTTTCCAAAGGGCACTGTGCAGTCAAAAGCAAAGATTTATTGTAGCTATCAAGTCTCTCATGTTTAACATCTTTTTCTTCTCACTCTCCCTCAGTAATTTAAACCTCAGAGTAGGCAGGAGCAGACACAACCTATTACAAGGCTTCTGAACTTATTAGCCTGCCACTGACAACAAGTTTTCCAAGCAGCCAGGGTACGTACCAGCAGGTATAAACTTTCTTTGCTGTGTCATGGTTATTGCGGATGTGTCTGCGCAGGCTGTTGGAGGCATTAAATGAGCGTTCACACTGCCGACAGGGGTATCTCTTCATAGACTGGCAGAAGAACAGAAAGATCTTTTAATAACAGGGAGATGGAAGACACTGATTCCCATGCTCTTCATCTGGACCTTCACCTCTCAGGTGAAAAAAAAAATCCCTCTTCTGATGATGAAGATCACTGAGATTTTGGGGTTCCACTTACACTCAGCCCAACTCTTATAAAAACCAGGACTAGTCAAAGCACATGCTTTTGTTGTTTTTAATAGGACTTGCCCGTGGGCTCATTTCACTACAGCACCACCTGCAAAATTCATTCACTGGAAGGGCCCTTCTGCCCCAGAAAGCATCAGGACCCCAATATGAAGTACAGGTTCACTTACCCTGCTCTCTCCTCATAATTCCGCATGATAAAAGGGCAAGATGTTAAAGAGCATCACATAGTCCCACTTGTTATCCACATAGAATCATAGAATGTTTAGGGCCAGAAGGGACCTCCAAAGGTCATCTAGTCCAGCCCCCCCTGCAGTGAGGAGGGACACCCTTAACTAGACCATATGATATCCCATTGCAGAAGTCTGCTCCCCAACAGTACTAGCCTCCTCTTTTTCCTGCAGTTTTCTATATAACCTCCCTGCACTCCACTCAAAACATGCTTAGACGTGTTTAATGAATGCATATATGTATTGAACTTAAATATTTGGCAAAATTCCTACTTCTATACAATTCAAATGGGAGAAATCCAGCATTCTCACCATGCCCCCATCTTCTCTTGATACTTATCAAGTGGGACAATCCACAACACCCCAAGTCAAGCTACAATAAATCAAAAACTGTGATCCAGTTTTCCACAGCCTCTGCTCATGGGATTCAAGAAGGGTGACCCAGTATATCAAACAAGAAGTCCTGATGCCAAAGTACTAAGAAATCTGTCTGCACACAACATCTTGGCCTATATTCTGCCAGCAAGCAAGGATTAGCTTGACAGAAGTAGGTCAAGGCAACACAAGGCTTGAGCTGCATGAAACCAACAACACTGAGATTTAGTTCTTACAGTGATAGCTCTGCACACTGCTTGAGTCCATAATCCTTCCTCAGTTAGAGGTAGTGCTATTTACCAAACAATGCATCACGTAGAGGAGCTGTATGTCCTTCTGTTAACTTCTTAGTGGAGACAGTTTAGACCAGATTGTTGCACCAGCAACACAACTCTCCATCCACTTACCCAGATGAGCCAAAGAGGAAGCCTGACATGAGATGGAGTGGGAGAGGGAACAGCAAGGAGGATGAGGTAGGCAGGTTGTGGAGTAGTACACAATCAAGGACAGAAAGTGTGTTTGTAACAAGCTACATCTTTTTTGTTGTTGTTCTGGCCCTGAGCTTACTCCTCAGTGAGCTGCCAAACAGATTTTTGGTTTCTTTTTCCCCTAAATATTAATGATTATCAGACTCTTCTGCTAAAAATACCTTGTTACCCAGTTGAAGTGTTTCATCTGAGTCCTTACCCTTCCATGATTTCTCTTCATGTGGGACACATAGGTTTCCCGATCAGGCATCCACTGTGAACATTCCTTGCAAGTCCAGCCACTTCTTCTGAGTCTGGACTTGGATTCAGGATTGTGTCCTTCCACCCTCATGTCCTTCCTTGCCAGAGGGGAGTGGGAAGTCCCATTGGCTACCAACAGCTCCTTTGGTGTGGTATGAACCTGGTTCCTTGATGCTTTCTCAGATTTCTGTTGGAAGTTTGAGAGCTCCTCAGGATTCTGGGGGACTCCATGAACACCCTGGATAACAGTAACAGAATCACACATTACATTTGTATGTAATTCATATTATATACCTTTATTTATCAATAACTAACATTTATTAAGCAGATAAATTAAGCTCCCTGTCCCCCAAACCACACTGTTGATGTCTTGCTCCCACGAATCTTCCCATTTCACCCTGCAGTGCTTTCCCCGGCAAGAGATTTTTCCCAAGAAACATGAAGCTTCTATTTATGTTTCCTGCATGACAACAGCAGCTCCTTGGTGCTGCCTGTTTAACATTTTGGATGAGCTCTGAGAACACTGGTTAAACAGGGAAGATGTAATGGAAGATAAATGTTAATTGTCCTTATTTCAAGAGCCTAAGCACTAAAAGCACAAGAGTTTTGGTAAACTCGGAATGAATCTTTTATCTCAGGGGCTCCAAAGCTGCTTCATCTTTGCTTGAGGGATGGGAAGAAACAACCTCTAAGCTTCTCCAACCCTACTTTCTTCAATTCCACATGGTCTATTGCTATTTACATTTACATGGTTCAAAACTCTTGACAAATAAAAGCAAGCCTAAAGCCAAAAACCAGCCTTATAAGGAATATGTCTCCAGGCTCCTTGGTTGTTCAATGGGCCAAAATCCAAAGTCCCCTAAGAAGTTATTTTAACAAAGAAAATCGAACATAAAGGAAACGAAGAGCTGTGGGAAAGCAAAAGCAAGGAAAATAGCAACATACCAAAGAAACCTCAAGAAACTCCCCTAGGAACAACAGTTCATCCACACAAAAGGATAATTTAGAGGTTTAATTGTGCACGCTAATTAATAACGGGTTAAGTTTCAACACACGAAAGCCCTAGGCCTTTGGAAGTTTTTCCGTGGGTTAGACACCCAACAAACTTCAAGCCAGAAGGTCTCAGCTGAGAAGCCTGCATGTTTTGCACCTTTCATGCAGCAGCAGGCTAACGACAGCTGCTCCACAGCTATTTAGGGCAACACCAACACTTCACTCTTCTCCCCACCTGGGAATCTCAGAGTGCTTTCTGAGCAAAAAGATCATCATTGCCCATTACTCTGTTTCTACTGTTATTAGGGAGGAAAAAAAAAAGCAGAGCACAGAAAAAAAGAACTGACTTCTCTGCAGAATCAGTAAGCGGAACCAGACTTTCTAACTCCTACTCTTACACTTGAACAAGGGAAAACCAGGGAAGAGGAGAAGACACATGGTTTCTTTATTCTGCATGCAGGCAGACATTAGACAGCACCTCCTATAAACTCCATATTGCACAAAGGAGCAGGATCTGATAGGAGAGGAGATGGGGTGGTGCAATTCCTACCCTGCACTGCCAAAAAGCCTTCTTGAATTACCATCTCCAAGACGGGCTGATGGCCAAATAAAGCCTTGAGGTTACCAGGCAAAAGTTTTGTAGTGGAGATGTGAGGTGCTGGTGCACAAACTGCTGCAGGCACCCCCCACTCTGGAGGTGGGATCTGCAAATGAGCCCCAACAAGCTGTGTACCTCAACCTGCACCCTCAACCTGCAACCTGCATCATTTGGCACTGAGGTTGAAGGCCTCTTTGAAGGTCCCAGCCTTCATCTCAACTCTATTTTCCTAGCTATAATACTGGCAGATTAGCAATCATCAACTTCACAGGAGGGTTTCAAATTGTAATTCATCACTGAATGCAAAGCACTTCCCAATTTGCAAGTTAAAGGCAGGAGGGAGAGCAAAGAAGTCACTTTGAATGGGGTTTGCTTTTAGGAGCCAGATAATCAATCTTCTTGCTTTTTGAGTGTAAGTATAAACAAAATAAAGCAACTGATTAAAAAAAAAAAGTAACTTTTCCTTTTTCCAAATCAAAGGGCAATAAGAGTTTGCAAGCTCTTTCTTCAGAATGCCATCAAGAAAACTTCTGTGAGGATTTCCACAGCACTGTTGTTAAGATGCTGTAGACAGAAACATACAAAGGCAACAGAAAAATGCAGTGCCCAAGTATTTATGGGGTTATCTGATCTTCAAGGCCTCACACTCAGCCCACTAGAAACCACCACCACATGGAGAGTACCTGGCTTTTCATATGTTAAAAAAAAAGAACAATGAATGACAGTGAGATTATTGCAAAATGAGCTGTTACTCAGAGGCACTCTCCAAACCACCATTTCCACCTGACTTTGGGATTGCACACACCTATCCATCTCAGACCATTTTCTGCAGTGCCCTGAGGGGTGCCAGCATGGATTCACACAAGGCTGGTGCCTCCAGGGTAACCACTTCTGCCTCTGTCACTACCTTCTTACCTCTGGTGTGGTTCTTCAGGCAAGAGGAGCAGCCAGGGACACGTGGGGTGTTAAATGCCACGGGGCTGAACTATGTAGGTGAGCACCCAAAAGAGGGAGACTCAGCTTTCATTATATTCATTGAGCAATGCTGTGGGCAGAGACCTTCTCCCTGTCTCCAAACCAAAGATAAAGCTCCTGCCTTGTTTTAATCACTTCCTTGGGTTTAGGAGAGAACAGATGAAAATCTAAAAAATTTATCCATAGAAAACAAACCTTTGTCATAATGTTGAATTACATATAATTGAGAGTGACTCTGCATTATTAGCAACAAACACAAAATGCTCCACTGATGTTTCCAGGTTAATAGTGTAAATCATTGCAGTCTATTTTTCCACGAAGAAGCTTCCACTTCTTCAACTGTTTCCCTCACACAGTCAACATAAACCCTCTATGAACTCAAAAAGTAGGACCTGGCATCAACAAGTGGTGGGAATTACCTACCTTAACGTGCTGCATTAGCTGCTGTTTCTGCATATACACCAACTGACAGTGTGGGCACTTAAACACTCCCACTAGCAACTTCTTGGTGTTCTGATGGAAGTGCTCTTGGAGCAGCTTCTTTTTGTTAAAGACCGTCTCACAAGAGCATTTGTAGATCACCCTGGAACAATTGGAAAAAGTACCCTCAGTTTCTCTTCCATAGTTATCTTAAGAAGACAGTGAAAAAAGTTATCTCAGCACTTCAGAAAGGGATGGGCTTCTGAGGAAGGCTGTGCTTTCATTGTCAACACACACCCACGGGGACAACTGAGCCATTAACTCAACTGGGAAGAACAACAAAATGCCTCAGGCATGTACCACAGCTTTCTAAAAATAAGTTTACTTCTATGCATATGCATAACTACCTACATATGTGTGTGTGTATGTGTGTGTGTGTGTGTTGGTAAGTGCAGGCAGATAGGAACAAACCCAAAGTACACAAGCTGGCTACACATTATTTTCTATCCCACCTTTCCATAGTTCCTCCCTTAAAGTCACACTCTCAGCACTAGCTCCAGCCTTGGAGGGGAAAACTACAGAGTGGAAACCCAGGAGGTTTCTCTGTAGTGATTTTTGGGGGCAACACTGCAGGTGTAACTCTCCTCTTCCTTTTGAGTGCCAGATGGCAGCAGTTGCCCTGGAGCCATCTAAAAGGTGCCACTGTGGGTCCTGCTGGACAAAGAGGCAACAATTAAGTTCCTTTTATGGATGTTCAGCTCTTCCCTGCCCAAACTTCTCCTACTCAGGAGCCAGCATTCATACCAAGGAGAACATGCTGTAGTTAGGAAGGGACCCCCACCAGCAGACCAAGCAGCAGCTCTTCTCATGTGAGGACAGAAACAAAACAAAATGGGAGGGAAAGGGGGAATCCTGGAGCTACCCAGCAAAGAAAAAGAAGAGAGAAACCCAAAATATTTACTGAGTATTCTTGTGAGGCTCTGCTGGATGCTGGCTGGTCATGTGAGCCGTGGTGCTGTCAGCCGACTTGAAGGCCATGGGGCAAAAAGAACACTTGTGGAAGACTTCGCAGTGTTTCTCGTGGATGTGAACTTTCAGCATGGCCAGGGTCATGAAGACAATGCCACAGTGGATGCACCTGGGGACACACAAAGAAAGAGCCAAGTTACAGCCACTGCACTGACAGGCTACTGCAGTTCAGTCTCCAGTAGCCATATAGAAGAGTCAAGGAGGAACATGATACAAGAATTCACGGGTTGGGCAGATCTCAAAACTAAATGTGAGTGACAAGCAAACGGGATTCATCAAAGAAGCCTTCAGAGACTAAAACAACCCAGAAAGAATAAAGAAAGGTGTGGTTCAGTAAAATGCCAGCCCTAGATCTGTGAAGGCCAATTCCACCACAAGAACAAGTGAAGAACTAAAGTATCGGGTGAGATCTCTTGGCAATAAGCAGCATAAATAACCAGTTAGTCCCTAGTACAAAGTAAAAGGAAAAGAATAATCAGCTAGGAACTCTCCAGTAACCATACAATTGCTTCTTGTACTTGCCTAAGCACTAGAGAATAATGACAGCAGAGACACTGAAAATCATAGAGTAACAGAATTGCTTTTGTTGGCAGAGACCTTTAAGATCATTGAGTCCAACCATTATCCCAGCACTGCCAGGGCACCACTAAACCACATCCCTGGACATCACATCTCCACAGCTTTGAAAGCCTGGGCCAGGTCTTGACAACTGTGGGGAAGAAATTGTTCCTCAGCTCCAACTTAAACCTCCCCTGGGGCAACTTGAGGCCATTCCCTCTTGTCCTGATGCTTGTTCTTTGGGAGAAGAGATCAACCCCACCTGGCTCCAGCCTTCTGTCAAGGAGTTTCAAGAGCAAGAAGGTCTCCCCTCTTTCTCCAGGCTGAACAACCCCAGCTCCCTCAGCTGTTCCTTGCCAGACTTGTGCTCTAGACCCTTCCCCAGCTTTGTTGCCTTTCTCTGGCCACAGTCCAGCCCCTCAATGTCCTACCTGGAGTGAGGGGGAAAACTGATCCCAGGATTCAAGGGACAGGCTGAATCACTTGCTGGTCACACTGGTGCTGACAAAAGCCAGCAACATAATTTGTAATATAAACAGTAACATAAACACTCAAGTGACTGATTAAGCTCATTAAAATCATTAAGATACATGTGTTGCCTGGAAAGTGCTTGTCTGGGAGCTGGGTGGATGCTCCAGGAGCAGAGAGGAAGCAGCAGAAGTGCACATGGATCCGAAGTATTATTCTCAGCAGCTGAAAACATAGACCCACGACCAGTAGGAGAGCCAGGGTCACCATTCTGGTCCCGGCCTGCCTGTCCTTCCAACGTATGCCTGTGACAGGCCTTGCCTGACACTCCCCAAGGTGGCAACAACTGGCAGCATTACTGTATTGAACACTCCTTCCAAGAACCCACTTTTGCCCGCTGTGCTCCGACAAAAACCACACACCGACACTCCAAGAGGATGCAGACACCTGTCCTTGCCCGCCTTGGCGACAGTGGATGCAGGGTCTACCATCCCCACAGGAGCACTAGGACTGGAACAGCCTCTCCTAAGAAGATTCAATCAAAATGACCAACACTGCAGCCAGCGCTGCACCGAGGGACCAGTAGAGAGGCAGGAAACTCAGGGAGCCAACACTTCATGCGAGCAGGATGTGAGAGACACACAAGAGAGAAGCTCCTCCGGCCAGCCTGGGGTTAAGATGCCTCAGAAATCCCTTTTTCCATCAGTTCTGAGGGTTGCTGCTTGCCTGTGGCACTGCTGGGATGGGCGTGCGGCAGTATGGGCGCTGCCATTGCAGAGGGACCCCGGCTACCCAGTGACTGGAAGAGGTCCAAACCCGCATCAAAAACATACAAGCTGCTCAATTTTCCTTCCCTCTGATGGAGCCTCCCAACAGTGCTTAGGAGACAAGCCCACACTTTGAAGTTACACTTCAAAAGATTGTTAGGCAGAAGGCAGCCCAAAGGAGTCTCTCCCCCCAGACATACCCAGAAACCCTGTTTTCTCAGAGAGGGAAGCAGTGGCAAAGGCTGGTGTCATCTTTGGGGAAATAGGAAATCATTCTGCTTGGGGAACTCTGCCTTCAAGCAGAGCTGTTATTGTGAAAGAATAATACCTGCATTGCTGAGCCCAGCTCTGGAGTCCTCAGCACAGCACAGACAGAGACCTGCTGGAGCACGGCCAGAGGAGCCCCAGCAATGGTGGGAGGGCTGGAATCCCACTGCTGGGAGGCCAGTCTGGGAGAGTTGGGATTGTTCAGCCTGGAGAAGGCTCCAGGGAGACTTTCTTGTGGCCTTTCAGAAAGGTGGGCACAGACTTCTGAGCAGGGCCTGACGGGACAGGACAAGGGGTGATGGTTTTAAACTAAAAGATGGAGATTTACACTGGAGAGAAGGAAGACATTTTTGACACTGAGTGTGGTGAGACCCTGGCCCAGGTTACCCAGAGAGGTGGTGGATGCCCAATCCCTGGAACCATTCAAGATGAGGTTGTCTGGGGCTCTGAACAACCTGCTCTAGTTGCAGATGTGTGTGCTCAGTGCAGGGGGGCTGGACTGGCTGAGCTTGAAAGGTCTCTTGAGCCCAAACCAGTCTATTGTTCTACAAATAAATCCTCTAAAGTATAAATTGAAGGACAAATGCAGGTACATTGAAAAATATGAGCTTCTTCCACAAACACTCCCTGAACTAACACAAGATGGCTCTGCATTATGCTCAGTTTCACTAAGTACTTGGCTTAGAATTAGGGATGAAATAAGTACTAACTCAGAGTCAAATGATCACAAATTAATTTCACTGTTTAAACAACAGCCACTTTGTAATCAAGAATCTCACTGACAGGAGGACAAAGTCTGATAAAGTAAACTAATTAGCAGAACAAAGTGGATGGAGGATATCAGAGGCTTGCTGTGTAATTTCTTCAAATTGCATTTTTTTTATATCATATTCCCAATGTGCTGGGGAATCAACTGCAAGAGAAGACTCTTGGGAGAGCCTCAGGGCAAGGAGGGGTGGCATAAAAGTCTTGGAAAGCACCCTGAGAGAAGATTAAGCTACAAGATGCTGTCTTAACTCTCTGAATATTTCCTATGTTGTCACCTTCCAGCCCCTCAACTCTCCAGATGGCCATGAGCCAAACATGAGGAAAACAAGTCCCAGGTCGGTGGGCCTGAGCAGCTTCCAAGCTGGAAGGTGCTTGGAAAAGTTGGGAAGGTAACACTTGGAGTCAATTGGAAAGGAGCATTTAGGAAAGGCTGGGTGATTTTCATTTTTAGCTTCTCATTTTCAGGACAATCCTCAGCCATGACTAAAATCTGAATGAAACAATTCAAATTACCCCAAACTTAATGGAATGCATTGGGTTATCAGCAAAAAGGGAGACAAAATAAAGGCTGATCACAAAGCCAAACACAAACTTATGAATCAGAAATTCATGAAAAATAGGGATATAGTGAGAAGCAGCAAAAGTCAAGTTGATCCTGGGAAGGATTTAAAAGAACTGTTCAGCCTTTCAGCTCTTTCACAAAAGTGAAAGAAAATAAGTCAAGTCGCTACGTGACAACGGGGCAGATGCCACTGATTATCTACATGTGGTTCTGCAACTAAAATTTAGTTCTGTGTTCAGCAATGCCAATGATATCAGACAGGCAGGATCACAAGGAAGGCAGAGCCAGAATTTCACCAGGCTGATCGTCTCAGTTTTAAAATATGAGCTCAAACAGATGTGAATTAGAGGAGAAGTTAAAGAAATTTAACTTCTAATGAAGCTGGGTAAAGCTAAAAAAATCTTTAATTCCTGAGCTCTGTTTTGGTTTAGATCTTCATTAATGTCCCTGGCACAGAACCACACCAAACCCATGGTTGGTTTTCTGACATCTACTCTATTGCCATCTTTTTCATTTTCATCTCAGGGAAAATGTTTTTTTACCAGCTTTTCTCCTCTCAGATTAACTCATTTTCTAATAGCCCAAGTATCACAGACATTTAATTCTCAACAGAATTAATTCTTTGTTGTGGGCTGTGCCCACTCAGATCCCACACAGAAAACCCTTATCTGCATATAATTAAATTCAGAATCAGTTTGTTATGTCTCTCTTGTCTTCACAGTTGAAAGAAAAAGCCCTTGAAAACTTGTGTTATTTCAGAACAAACCACACAGTGGAGGCTTCCAGAATTTACAGACATCTTAAAAGAACAGCTCCAAGAGCAGAAATTGCCCTGTACATTTTAAACTTCCAAGTATTTAATGGCAATCGGAGAAAAAAACAGAACTTGGAAGGTATCTTAAAAGGTCACCTTGTCTCATCTCCTGAGCAAATAATCTTTTATCTTAAAAGCTGTGCTGCAGCTGAGGTGATCTAAACATGCCAAGGAGGAAAGGCTTATGAGGAAAAATTATGTCTTTTATTTAAAGCAGTCAATGTGGCTGGAGAAAAAGCAATGCACATATAACCACCACTGCATCCAGAAGCTGGGGAGCCTTCCTCCACCCATCCCAGGTCGTGAGAAACGTTTGGAGAGTGTAAGGGCATACAGAAAATAATCTCATGAAGGCACACCCCCCCAGTCCATTATAACTGACTCAAATATAAACCTTAAAGAGATTTATAGGATTATGATCTGCAATCTCCGTGCTGTAAATATCAACCCTGCAACTCGAATTCAACCCAAGTGTCTTTCAGCTTAAAGCTGCCTCCAAATCATTTCTGCTCTCAGAAACCTCCTCTTAAATCCATTCAGTAATTCCCCATTTCAAACGTCGTTTTGTCACGCAGAAAACCCACGCCAGGCCCGGGTCACATCCTCTTTTATTTCTGCTGGGAGGAAGACACGTTTGCAAAGCTCTGAATCCCAGTCTCCCAGCCCCTGTGGAGCAGCACCAACCTGAAGCCAACTTTGCGGGAGTAATGCAGGCAGTTCTCCTTGACGTGAGTTTGGAAGTAGGCGGAGCGGCAGACGGCGCCGCACTCCGGGCAGCAGTATGGGGACTTGTGAGCGTGGATCCTCTGGTGAGCACAGTAACTGCACTGGTTGGGCAGCATCATCTGGCACACTTGACACGTCTGATGAAAGAAAGGTTACATTAGGTTGGTATTCTCTACCTGGCTTTTTCTCCCCACCCCTAAAAAAAGGAAAACAACGTCACCTCGTCGGGCTGAAAATGCTCTGCTTGGTCACTGCTTTCATTTGCACACGAAGGCACGTGAGAAGGAAAGCACTTTTCTCAGTGAGCACCCACCCTGCACCAAAATCACCCCAAAAAAGCAGGAAAACTCCACTGTATGCCACCTTGAAGCCCTTCCTGCTGAAGGCAGTGCAGTCCTGATGCACAGCAGTCTTCCTCACCAAAACCACAGCCCTTCCAAAGATGCTTTGGACCAGATCAAAACAGAACTTTCCAAGTCCACAAACCACATGGGCTATGATAGCCTTGTAGAAACTTCTTGATAACTAGAAATGATACAAAGACTCCTCTTCCTGTTTCTGCACCCAATATGATGTCCACTTTTTCCCCCTACCCTTAGGATCACACTTAGCAATTCCACTTTGCAGAAAAAGCACCATTGACTTGACATGTAAAGTTTTTTATGCACAAGTATCATCCCAGTTTCAACAGCTGTTAAACCTCTGCTCCCTTTCACAGGTATCTCAACTCTTCTGTGTTCCTTCAAACCCCAGGAGCAGCTACTCATCCCCTGCAGGATGCACATTACTTGATGCCTAAGCAGGAGTAGAGGTGGAGTAGACAGCAGCCCTCCAGCCTTCAGCCCTCTAGGAGCTTAAACTCTCTCCTGTCATTAATAAATCCACACAAAATTACTCCTCCGCTCCTAACTAGCTAAGAATAAGCTACAGCAAGCAGCTAAGTAGGGACTATCAAATCAAGTCATTTAACTGCATCATTTCTTCCACTCTGGGTAAAGGTTACAGGGCTCATTAGGCAGATCTGGTGAGAAGTTGTACCAACAGTTATCTCTACGTGGTCAAAAGAAGCCTTTAATGAAGCACCTGCCCACACAGACAGACCAAACCAAGTCTTCACTTCTAGCAACCAGTGTAAAAAACTGGGACAGAAACACCTAAATCTATATATTTTTTAAAAAAAAATATTTCAGGAAATAAATAAAATTAAGGGCCAGCTCTGTTTTCTGCATCAGTGCTATTTCATGCAGCATCTCCATGATGCTCCACAACACAACATCCATCAGGGAACAGTCAAAACATTGCAGGTAAAAGAAAGCATCATTTATAATAAAATGCAAAGCTCTGACAACCCTGGAAAGGCTCATGGGGGAGGAGAGCCTAAAAAATTAGACTCTCAGAGGAGGAAACTGCAGAAATTGCCAAACACATCAAAAGCCTTGGACAGATGATCTGAGACATACATAGAGGAGAAAATGTTTCCCCAGGAGAGGAATGTGTGGAAGAAACTACATTGTAGGACCCCAACCAAATACAATTCAAACAAACTCAAGAGTATTTCAGCCTTTCCTCCAATGCTGGAGAAGCCCCCCAGTTTCAGCAAAGAAAAAGAGCCACGGTCTGAGCTGTGAAACATAAATAGGGATAGGAAAATGTGGAACAGAAAAGCTCAGAGGACCTCTCTACAAGAAACTAAGGGGGACCTTGAATTCTCCCTCAAATCTCCAGATTAAGAGCAACAAGAAGAAGTGAATGTTCAGGACAGTTTTACAGGGTGTTAGGGAATTTAATTTCTAACTGGATTTCAAATTGCAATGGGAAAGGAAACTTCTTGTTGTTGTTAAAAGACGACTCCTCTCACTTTGATCCCAGCTCCTATTTAAGGCAGACTCAGCTTAACCACAAACTGAAAGCCCTTTTGCCCTTGTACCTCAGCAAGAAACATTTTCTCTTGGGATCCTGCCTTGTCAAAACCAATTTAGTTTTGATTTTATGTGTGTGAAGAGACAAGCTGCAGCTCACCTCTTCCTGTCCAGCATGCCTCAAAAGGCACCCTGGCCATCAGCACACGTTAAAAACCCGAATCCTTCCTGCTGTGCTCGTGCTGGGTCTAAATTATGCCAAAATAATCTAAATTATGCCAAAATAATCTAAGTTATGCCAAAATCTCTTCCTATTTAATGGGCTCCATGCCTGAGCCCCACTGCCTGGGGACATGCAGGCTATGGGTGAGGAGCAACGAGCTCACATCACCTCCCTCAGTGCACGGAAAGCTCAGTAGGGACCAAAAATATGCTAACGTAGGGTAGAAAAGTTTGGAGGAGAGCTGGCAAGAGGCATCCTAACTAGGGCTTATCTTCTTCAGGCACTGCAAGAGCAGGAAGCCTGCCAGAGAGTGTGCACATGTGATATGGGAATAAACAGCAAGACTCTGCTAGGACCAGGCTCGATGGATTTATTGCGTCCACAGACGCCGGGGAAGAAGCTGGAAGGATTCCCACCCTGACACCACGCTCCGCAGGGGGGACAAAAAAACCCCAGCCCAAGCTTCTCAGTTCAGATCATCTCATGAAAGAGTTGAGAAGTTGGGGAGTAAACAGACACAATGAAGAGCAGTGAGTCACAAGGATAAATGACTAACAATAAGGAAACTCATCTTGAACCAGCAGCAATTCTGTTCTGGGGAAAAGCTTCTCCCTTCCTGCTTCATGAACCCACCCAGCTCTCCAGAGGAGTCAACACCCATGTGGGGAAGGAAGATCTGCTCAGCAAATGGGTACCTGGATTTCCAAAATGGTTGTGTAACAGCCTTCACTAAAGGATTTTAGGGAAACTAAAATGCCACAGCATAAAAGAGGTTTTTGCTTGGATGAATATGTGGAATACATAGTTATTTGATGGAGGAAGGTCCCAATGAAGCTCTGCTGGGATCTGAACTCTTCAAAATAATCTCCAAGTACCTGGGAAAGGAGCAGAGAAAGAGCAAAGACTGATGCTCATAACCCAGTAACTCAGCATGTTACAGCTAAGGGCTGACCATGAAGAACTGCAGAATGACCATAGGGGACTGAATGACTGCATCATAAAATGGGAGCTTGTATTTTTCCATTAAATCAACCAAGTGGAGTGGAGCTGAAAAAGGTTCAGTGGAGGAAAAAAAATTACAACCAGCATCTTCATGCTCACCCTCAGCCTTTATTTAATAGCTGCAGAAGAGGTGAAGCCCAAATCCCACTCAGGGTTATTACAGAAGGGTCCCATCGCCCCTTTTGTGCCAGGAGCTTCTGCACTTGTCAGGAGCAAAGGGCAGGGGTGTGGGGGCTCCCCCCTCAAGGCTCCATCATGCAGATAGAGTGGTTTTTAATTTTGCAATTCTTCTGCTTTGTCTGAGAAATGGTAACTTGGTTCCAGATGTCACATTTTTATCTCTCTCCTAGTTTTCCATGACTTTTCAAAGAAGTCTGGCAGCAATTTGAGACATTCATTAGTCGGTTATTTCTAAAGCCTGTTACCAGGATATGATTTGGAATTGTGTAATGTCTGTGTTTTTCATATACTCCCATAACCTATGCTTCAATCAAGAGTTACTTCTTACAAGTTTTCTCTCATTCCAGTTTGCCTGCCACATTTCATTTAGGCTTTTCTTCCAGAAGTCACATTCACATGCACACAGAAACACTCAGAAGCTTCACTGCTTCAGAAAACTTGATTTTATTCCCATTTTTACTTATTGGCTTCTTCAGAAGGGGAAAAAAAAAACACACCAACAACAAAAAAAAACAAACCCAAAAAAACCCAAACCCTAAAATACTCACTAAAGGAGAGCAAAGTTTGATAAAAACATACCACTCCAAAAGAATTCATCTGTTAAACCCAATCCTGTGGTCAATTATAACACGCAGGCAGAAAATGAATCAGCTTTGGCACAAGCATAGAAACTTCACAGCATGTTTAGAGTCTCTTTGCTGTTACAGAGATTTCAGTGGTGTTGGTGAAGCTTGTGTCTATTTAAGAGATGCCACCAGACTATGAGGGTCCTCCTTGCTCATGTAGCTTCAGTTAAAAACATGCACTGATCCTAAGGCACTGGGATCAGGACTAGGAAAGAGGATTCATAAAAGCCTAACAATCTCTAAATTAAAAAACATAATAATTAAAATTACTAAGGACTCAAAGTGAAACAGGTTAGAGGAGAACACGAATTATACATTCAGAATGCTTGTCCTTTACATATTGAAACCAAAAAATCCCTCACAAAGCCCCAGCTCTTCCCAAATGGCTTTTGTGAGCTTTAATCTTTCTACTTCAGGCAGAGCTGCAGGCACAGCTGATACTTCTGCAGCTGAGGGACCAGCTTGAGATTGGCAGGATACTTGTGCTATTAAAAAAATAATAGCAAGGAGTTATGTCTTGAAGTTAACCTTTCACTTGACACAAGCTTTCACCCCCTACCTCGCTGGGGTAAGCTCCAGCAACCTGCATCCTTCAGAATGGATGCACATAGCCCTTAAAACTTAAAACCTAAAAAAGTTTTCAGAAACGAATTGGAATGGAAAAAAAAATAAAAGCCACCATCACAGATCTGAGATCTGTGCATCAAATAAGCTTAATTCTGAATATTCTCAGTCTGTAGCTCCTTTCTCTTTATGTCCTCATCTGTCATTTCAAGAATTTCAGTTTCCACAACCTTTTTTTCAGACTCACTGTACTGGGTTTCTGTGGCAAGGTTTTGGTACAGGGGGTGGCCCCTGCGTGAACACACCAGAAGCTGTCCCCATGTTGGACAGGAACAGCTCCAGCCAGTTCCAAGACAGACCAAAGCTGAGCCCAGTGGTGATGAGGGTAGAGCCTCTAGAATAACACATTTCAGAAATAAAAAAATGCTGTGCAGCAGCTGGGAGAGAGGAATGAGAAGGCACCAAGGAGGTGGTGCTGGGAGAGAGGAATGAGAAGGCACTCATGAGGTGGTGCTGGCACCTCAGCAGAGATTCCTCTGCTGACCATCAGGAATATCACAGTGACAGAGGTTGTCCCCCTCTAACCCATTGAAGGCCACAGTGGATGTGCCCTGAAGGAAGCTGCAGCCCTTGAGGAGGAAGGAGCAGCAGAGATGAAGTGTTGAAAACTCACCACAACCCCCTGCATCACCTGGAGAGAGGAGACAGATGAATCAGGAGTGAAGTTGAGCCTGAGCATAAGGGGAGGGAGAAGGTGTTTCCAGTTTTTGGTTTGTTTTATTCATTTATTTATTTCTGACCATCATACACTTGTTACACTGTGAGGTTCCTGTTGGCCCATCTCCCCAGCCTGCCAAGGCCACTCTGGGTGTCAACACAACCCTCAGCCTTATGGGCCACTCTTCCCAGTTTTGTGTCATCTGCAAGCTTGCTGCAGGTATGCTCTGTCCCATCATCCAGAGCATTAATGAAGGCTGCCTAGAGAGCCTGTGGAGTCTCCTTCTCTACAGACTTTCAAACCCCACCTGGATCTGTTCCTGTGTGGCCTGCCCTGGGTGACCCTGCTCTAGCAGGGGCATTGGACTTGATGATCTCCAAAGGTCCCTTCCATTGGCATTAGAACTTCAGAGGGTCATCTCCTCCTCATACTCTTTCCCCTCACCAGCAGCCCTGAGCAGACCACCCCCTGGGCCCTGCAGTTGCCCATGGGCCCAGAGCCCTGCAGTTGGTTTTTATTTTCTCCACATTGCCCTTGGTAGCATCATTGGTGCCCACATGGAAGAAGAGAAGCAAGACCCTTCCTCTTGATGGCAGCTTCTAGCCTCAGTTTCAACAGGCTCTGTTTTTGTTTCCAGTTGTCCCCTCCTTGCTCTCAGCCACATCTTGGCCCCCAGTTTGCACCTATCCTAATCTTCCCCCAGGGTGGTCTCAGGCCCCCAGGGACTGCAGGACCACCAAGGCCAGGCAAACAGGCGTGTGTGGGTAAGGAGGAGTGGGTGTGATTGCTGCCTTGTGTGCTGGCAGTTCACATGCTTACTGAAGCAGACTATGGAGCTCAAACCCTTGCTTTTCTTCCTCCCCAGCCTCTCCTCCTCCTCATCCCCATACTCTGTTTTGGCCTCAGGGTGCAGGCTCTCAGCCCTACCCTGCCACTCATCTTTGTCCACACTCTCAGCAATCCCTGCCCAGAGCTCCAGTCCCCCAACATGCTGCCATTAAAACATCCTCCAGTCCTTTGCTTCCACAAAATCCAGAGGGAAAATTTCCATATAAAACAAAAAAAAAAATTAAAAATCCATCTTCGCTCATACCCAAGGACTGCATTAATCACCCTCGGTTTGGGAGGAGAAAGTCCCTTTATGGGGCTAAGGGAATTTCTGCTGATTTTCAATCTTCTTGTTTTCCAAATTAAAACATGAACATTCTGGAGGGGTGGGTACAGAAAAAAAACCCAGGACAGATATGCCTGCTGTCTTTCTTGCTGGTTACTTTGCTGCTGGGAAATTACCAGTGCAGCATGTGGTCCTATTAGCTCCTGGCAAGTTTTAGCCAATAAATTATAAAACATTGATTTAAAAGGGGAGGGGAGACAGCAATAAAATAGGTTGTAAATAACTTCAGTGTAGGTGGTGTGTAAAAGGAGACATCACAACTCATTGAAAAATTCTCACTGGACAAAGTAACAAAAGAAAATGGAGGAGAACAAAAGCACAAAGGTGCAAGAAAACTCTAAGGTCTGAGCTTACATTTTGTACTTTTATTCAAGTCCTTAGCTACCTCAATGCATTTGGGGTGGTCAAGTCAAATAAGACCCAAAAAACCCAGTAGGAAACATCTGTGGTTACCAGTAGATGGACAATTACACCCAAGAGGGTCAGCAAGTACTTTGAATTAGTGCATTTAATGTAGTGAACTGGTCTGTCCTTGCCAATAAGGCAAATAAGCTCCACCTCAAAACCAGCTTCTCTCTTTAATTCATTACCTCTGCTGCAAACCCCTTCCAGCATCCATTCCTCTGGTTTTTACAGACCATCCTCCAATTTTCCCTGGGAATCTATTTCAGTCTGATCTTGCATCATTCTTGCCTCTAATTTTACAAAACCCTTTTCTATAAACACCCCAGCAGATACAGAGTGCCCTCCGGAGCCACTCTCATTCTTTAAGGAGAGCCAACACCTAAAACTAAAGCAGCAGGAGTTGCCTGGGGATGATCATTTGTCATTTCAGCCCAGCCCTGAAAATTCTACAAAAACCAAACACAAACAAACCAACCAACACACAACAACCACCCCAGTGGTGACAGAACAGCTCCGGGTGATCCCTGCACTTAGCACATTTCGTTTCTGCTGGGGAGAAAAAAAAAAAGTGCCACAACTCTCACCTTAATATTGTATCTACTTGAGACCCACCTTAGATTACCAGGTCTTTGACAAACTAAATTTTTATTTTTTTTCCCCTCAAGAGATCATTTTTCCATTTCTATGGTCATAATTTCCTTGCTTATTCCATCTTACCCCTGACAAACGAAAAAATGCACTCTTCTCCACCAAGGTTATTTCTGCCAGCGAAACATTAACTGGAGAGGTGTCCCAGTTCCTTTGGGATTCCTCACAACCAACCTGCCCTCTGGTGCCTTTGACTCCCTTGGACCCAATTCTGCTCCAACCTCATAATTCAACTTCTCCAGCACAGCCATTCCCCCCCATGGCACTCACAACCATCTCACTGAACATCAACCAGATTAGCATCGACTCCTTTCTCCACTCCAAAAATACACTGTAGAAGATGTTTATCAGATTAACTTAGCACAAACTATGTTTATTTATCCTTTTCCTCTCACCCCCCCCAAAAAAAGTCTTGCTCTAGAAAGCAGCACCACTGTAACCAGACCAAACAGAGCTGAAGTTGCATGAAACATCTGCTACCACCTTTTGAACATCTGGACAAGCACAATGCCTACAGGCAGCACAGCTTCTTGAACAAAGTCCAACCTACCAGCCACTGACATCCACATCCTGCTCTCCTCATCACAGTTCTGCAAACAAAAAGCAGAAGATCCCATCAAGCAACTCCATTCACAAGCTTGCAAAGCAAAATTTACAAAATTGGACTCACCAGTCTCCACACAAACAAACAAAAAGTTAAAGGAGATGTGTTCTGTGAAGACAATCCACAGCAAATCCCCTCCTTTCCCTGCTGTCCAGACTACACCCATACCTTTCTTCTCCAAAGGAACCATGACCCAGCCATGCCATTCTCATTTTGGCCACATCTATTTTGGTCATTTACCCATTTTTCTGACCTATTAACATGGGTTTCACCCCAGGACATGCATATATAAAAGACCAAGGTTTTCCCAAGCCACCAACCAGAACAAACAAACAGAAAACCCCCAAATCACCTTTTAAACAGCCACAGGAAAATGGGAGGATGTCAAAGTCATTCACAAAGTTGCAGTAAGAAATTCCAATTAAAGCAAGAAGTCTTAAGTATCAACACAGGATAAGTTTTCTTGTGGAGCAGAGCCAGCTTAGGCCATTCCCCTTCTCCAATCCAATCATTCCTGCCCCTCACCACAGCTTGCTCATCCCTCAGCTTCTGAGTAACCAAAAACATTATAGTAAATAAATCTTTTTCCTGCCTTTTTTTTTCCCCCTCATGAACCCTGTTGGATCAACCTTCCTTCTTAACCAGGTGACAAACCTGGTCCATACCAGGTTTAAAATGGGGTTTTGTGAGTTAAAAACACTATAACCAAGCACTTCAAAGTCTCCTCAGTTTAAGTTATGGTGATGTTAGGTGTGCACATCATGGTTAATATTCCAAATTTGGTGTCATTTAACAGAAGAGTTCTTCTAACATCTATCAAAATCCACCTAGTTTGAGTTCTGTATGTCAGGGGTCTCCATCTTCTAGCACACAACCAGGTGCTGCAGATAAATCACTTTTGGCTTTGCCAAAATCCTATTTATTGGGAGCAATCTGGTACCAGGCATCTCAACAATCACAGCTTTAGACCATCACACGTTATGGACCTGTTCTTTCTTGAAGCTCTATAAGAGGCATCAGTTAAGCCAGAGCTTTATGTAGAAAATATCAAGATACTCCAGGAGTCAAGGAGGCACAGCAAAGAGTTTCTGCCTGAATTCTGGGATTAAGAAATGTTCAGAGTGGACTTTTTTGTTAGCTTTAAGAAGTTAGGACAATCTCCTCTCCCCCATCCATACAGATGCTTCTAAACCAATTCTATACAGCAAGAAAAGCAGGAGGTATGAAGAAATACACAGGTTTTTGCTGAAATATGCAGAAATATGATAAATACTAGATAATTAGTCTCTTGAGATCTGGGGATGCAGTTCAGGTCTAATCTTGCCCAGAAGTGTTAATACCACACAGATCAAGGTATGGATCAAGCACAGACACAGTTACCAGTTGTGTACTAGGTTGTGTTTCTCTGAGAGGTACCAGTATATAAGCCAACACCTACTGCCACGTGGACATAGTGCTTCTGACCCACTAAAATATTTGTTATGTTGAACATCAGTGTTCCATCAAGGCCTTCCTCAGCAATGCAATTTGTACCACTGCCCCAAAGAGCAAGCCACCTGGCACAGCTCTGGAGATGGAAACCTAACTTCTCAACCACTTCAACCACCTAAGGAAGTGTTAGTGAAAGCAGTCACTTGATTATCTCCACCTCCTATCAACACCCCCTCTTTTTTTTCTGACCAAAATAAAAACAGCAACCCAAGAAATTAGAACCAGAGAAATCCAGAGTATCTTCTCAGGATGGGATCAGTCAGGTCACATTTTCCCATTCCAGGAGCTTATGATGTGCCTCACATAGCCTCACCCATGCCCTTCTCACACCATGTTTAATACCAAACTCACTCACGTTGTTCATTAACACCTAAATATGCAAAACCTTCAGTTTCTCACCTCGTTAGTGACAGGAGCTACATACACAGTGTGCCACTCCAGAGAGGCACAGGCTGTCAAGGCAAACTGCACCTTCTTCCCTGGACCACTCAGAAAAGCTGACAGGGGTACCCCCCTGAGCACAGACCCCTGTGAGACAACCCAATTCCACCAATCCTTCTGCTGCTCAGTCCAGAGACACCAAATACCTCAACTAGTGCTAAAAAACAGAGGAATGGCTTCCATTGGCTACTGCTAAATTTGGAAGCTCACAATTACAGGCACACAGGCACAAACTCTGATTTCCTTTAGAACTGCAATAGCTTTGTTGAAACAGATGCTCTGGGAACAGCATGGAACTCCACTAGGCATTCTGGAGGACAGCAGATACAGTGGAAAAGGACTTCCAGAGTAATGTGGTCATCCCATTAGTGAGAAGATCAAAGGGGAAGAAGAAGGCCTTCCAAGCTTCAACAGCATTTCTTCTTCCAGTCTTCTAACTCATAAAAATGCTACAAAAATCCCCCCTCATTTCTAGAGGGTCTAACTTGAAGCAAGAGACTTAAGCTCTTTTCTTGGTTAAATTACAGAATAAATTATTTTAAGCTAAAAATACCTACTATGACATTCCTGCTCCTCCTTACAGAGCTCTTGAGTTGATAATCCCACAACAACAACAACAAAAAAAGGAAATACATTTTTAATGCAACTGATTAACATTTTAGCTCACTTTGGAGCACTTGAAGCATCCCTTTCACCTGAAGCTTTTCATTCCAGCCTGATGTAACTTCTTAAAACACATTAGAGTCGAAAAGTAAGTTCCCACGTTGCACAGCACTCACTGGTCTGCCTTGGGCTAGAAACCCAATTATGTGTCCATGCCAATCCCTTCTGGCCTCACCATTTTCCATGGCACAAAAGTGATTCAGATGTTATTTCATTTTTTACACCACTGATGAATTTAAGAGAAAGATAAAGTGGGACCACAGCAACCCCAATATTCCTGCAAGCCATTTAACAAGCAAAGGGAGGCTCTGGTACATGCAGGTACTACGATGCTCACAGCAGATACTGGTGGCCATTTCCCTCAATGTCTCATGTTGGCATCGAGTCCTTGTTTGTGGAGCTTGTGGAGGAGACTACACTGGGTGCCTGCCAGCAGGACTCGCAGCCAGACGCACGTGGAAAGCTTTCACCTCATCTAAAGAGATAAGGAGAGAGGATTTCTCCTCCTGTTCAGCTTCGGTTTGGTTTATACTTCAACAGGACAGACCTTCCAAACAACAGAACATACTCTTAAGCTTTATGGGCTTGGTACCCAATGAGGAGCACCTCCTCCATCAGTAGAGGCCTCAGATGGAGTTTCAGGAGTTTCAAAGGGGATTCAGACCCTCCCAGCTGCACCTAACAAGGGATGTCCACAAAGGCAGTGGAGACCCAAATGCATCACTGGAACAATGCAGGAAGTCACTAACAAATCTCTAGAGCCCTCTTACGGAAGTGTGGTACCACTTTGTTCCTATCCCACGCAAAAAAAAACCCCAAGCAGCTTTCCACCTACCACACTGCACTACTCGCCTCTCGGCCAACCCTCTCCCAACACTCTCTTTACCACACCAACAGTATAAACAGCAACCTGTGTTCAACATAGTAGACTCTGGCACAAGTTCTAGGAATGGTGAAGTTAAATGGTGTCAGACCTCCTCTAGCCACCCTCTCAGCACAAAAACCTGTTTGAGGCAGCATCCTGCTGGTCCTCCCCTACAGCACTCTTGCACACCTCATCCAAGTGATCTTTGATCTCCAGCACCTTCCTTTGATGCTCAAGGATCTTCAGTCTCCTTACTACCCTCTTTCTGCTAGCACAGGGTAAAAAGAGGGCAAGGAAACATGAAAGTTCTCTTCACATGCACTTGTCTGGGTTCCTGCAGATCCCAAATCCTCCCCCCAAGCACTTTTTTAGGCAAAGTGACTCACTTGCCACTACAACACCTTATTTTTAACCCACCCCCCCCAGAGGACAATCTCTTTACAACTCAGAGAGATTTAACTAATAACATTAAAATGATGACTTACCAGTCTCTCATTATCTTCTGAGGTTCTCTGGTAATGAGCTGCTAAAGCAATGTAATCCGGCGCCTGCTTGTTACACTCTAAACACTTCAGCCCATGACGGATTAGCCTCAACGGGTCCGTATAGAGAGGCAGTGCTGGCTGAGTGCTCGCAGAAATCCCGACCCCACCTCCTGCAGCAGTGCCGGGCTTGCACGATGGAGAGGGCGAGTGCAAAGTCTGAGGAGTTGGAGAGGCCGAGGAGCTCGTAGGAGAAGGTGAAAACATTTGGTCTAAGGAAATGGGTTTCATTAGCAGCTGAGAGCACTGCATGATAAATCCTTTGCTCTTGTGATCTCGTGCATGTTTAAGCAAGCTACACTTGTTAAAAAAAAGGAGCGTAGTCGAACACTGAGTGCACATGACTTCAATGTGAACACTTCGCCTGCTATAGTGTTGAGTCAGGCTTTTCTCTAAGGCAAACGAGTCCCCGCATTCCAGGCAGCAATACCCAGAGGCAGGTAAATTAATACTGGTGTCAGGTGGAGGGCTAAGGTTTGGAGTATAAATTGGCACAGGGTTGGCACTGTGGAGCACTTTATTAAAGGCCTCCAGCACGACAGGGGCTGCTTTCTTCACCTGGTGCACCAGCGGCACAGACATCTGCGTCACCTGCGGCTGGCTCCGCCTCTGCGACGACGACTTGGCGGTAACGGAAGCGGCGACGCTGTGCGGGACCAAGTTGAGGTTGGCCAGGTGCACAGCTTTGGGAAGCAGGCTGGAGGAGGCGGCGGTGCCGGACGGCGGCGGTGCGGTCCCCAGCTGCTGCGCGGTCCCCGCCTGCTGTCTCTTCACACCGACCTTTATGGCGCTGCCGCCGCAGCTCGGCAGCGGGGACAGGGCCACGGTGCATGCGCTGCTCGCAGCAATATCCACCTTCACACCATCCACATAAGGGCTCGTTACGGTTGACAGCTGGAACGCCACAGCCGCCCTGTGCTTTGTTGAAGCCTTGCCAGCCTCACTTTCCATAGCCGTGCTGGTGTCAGGGGACGGGAACGATTTGCTGAACTCTTCAGCAGATGAGGTCTCCAAAGGCAACTCTTCGGAAGATTTGCCCAACTCATCGTTTTCCGGCAAAATTCGAGTTACTGTCCTTTTAATTTCACCAGAGGATGTCTTGATAGTCTTTATTCTAACTTTGGGAATGGCTGGCGGAGAGCCGGCAGCCATGGAGGGAGAGCCTTTCCCACTGCTGTCGCTGCAGACGCTTCGAGGACTCTCGGGCTGCTTGCTGGCCTTCCTCACCACCTCTAAGGGGCTTCGTGGACTCTTTGGTGACTTGGGCATTTTTGGACTTCCCTTTGTCCCATCTTTAAAAGGACCAGGTTCCTTGGCAAGATTCGGCTGATCGCCTTTTGGAATACACGCAACCTTTTTGGCCTGGAGAGCTACTAACGCTGCCACGCAGGATGAGAGCTTCGAATGAGTCGGCTTTAACCTCTGGCGAGGCGGCACCGACGAAGACATGTTCAGCTCGGGCACGGACCCCTTACTTTCTCCTAAGTTAGTGTGAGGGAGGTCTCCAAACACCAAGCTTTCTCCAAGAAAGCTATTGGTATCTACCAAGTCCTTGCTCGACGGCACAAACCTCTCCACTGCTTTGTCTTGTTCTCTCCTGCTCATTTCCAGCCTGTTCTCTGGCAGGCAGTGGATTTCCATCTTTTGTTCTTTTTTACAGTATTGGTCAAACATGCTTAATTCAGGCTCTGGTACCTTCCTAAGATGGTCCAGCACTGAAGCTCCTGTCGGTATATACATGGAAGGTGGTGGGAAATAGGGGGTTTGGGCGTGTTTGGGTTTATCAACAATGCTGTTCTCTTTGAATGCGTCCTCCGGCTCAGGGCTGGATATCGGGCTGAACTGGCTAAATGTCGGCAAAGGCTCTGACTTGGCCTGGTCCAGTTTATCAGAGTAACCCCTGGAGCTGTCTCCATTAATAAAAGTCGACTCAAACTTGCCATAATTGTGCACTAAAGCATGAGCCTCGGAGGGCAGATCGGAGCCACGAAACCCGTTGTGTAGCAGAGCAGTCCCAAGGTGATTCCCTTCCTTTTCTGCTTCAAAGGACTCCTGGCGACTCGTGTTCTTCACTATCACACTCACAACAGGAGCATCAGAGGGAGGCAAGGAGTGGGATAAGGACACGTTCTCATCTATGCAGATTCCCGATGACTTCAGGTGATTCTCATTCTCCTCCCCAGCCGATGGAATGGTCTCCTTGGCATCGAGGCTAGTCGGATCAGGGATGTCAAAAGCAGCCAAGAGGTCATCAAAGTCTGGGGTTTTCATGTCCCCCATGATGAAAGCTACAATGAAAAGAAGGGAGGGAAAAAAAAACAAAACAAACAAAAAAAACCTTAAAGACTTTATCAGGTACATTTCTCCCAAGGACAAGCTTTGTAAGGCTCATTTACATAAACATCTTCTGTGACAAAACCCCAAGCTGCCAAAAATGCTCAGGTAGTGTGGTACAAAGGCCAGAAACATCTGCCTCCATTCCAACCAGTCCAAGATGGACTGTTCCTCTATAAAGAGAGCAGCCCAACTTTATCAACAGGGGAAGGAACCTGTCCTGGCCCATCTTTGTCTGGAGGATCAGCAAAAGCTCAGGTCACATCCAGCTCAAGCTGGCAGGGACAGGTGACAAATGACAGGAGCTGTTACTCCTGTCCTACAACTCAACCAATCCTCTCCAAGTTGTAGGCAGAGTTTATCCTGCTGGTTCAACCAACATAGTGGGGGAGAGCCTCCAAGAACACAGTTCAAACATCACCTTTTAAATGACACCAAGCTTACGCCAGGGACACCTTTTCAACATGTCAAATGCATCACTACTCCAAAACAAGCTACTGTCATAAGCCTCAACAGAAAAAAAAGAAGTGCAATCGTACAGGGTTTTTTTGTTTGGTTGAGGTTTTTTTATAGAGCTAATAGGCAGCAAGCAGTGTCAGTTTCTCAAGAGATTGTCACATCTGGAGACTTCCGTCCTCCTTCAAGGAAAAAAGGCTGGAGTAAACAGGTGGCCTAAGACAAATAGGCCTGAAAAGTGAACCAAGTCCCTACTCAAGAACAATTCATATAATACAAGTCTTCAGTAAATATTTCAATACAGCAGCTCAAAGCCAGGTAAAACAAGCAGGATTTATTTGAAACAGGGTCAGTCCTTGATTAGGTAACGACACAAGGCAAAACTGCCCAAAGACAGAAGAAAGGATCGTATCCAAATCGTAACAAGGGTGTTCCCATCCAGCTCTCACTTCGTAAGCTGTCCAGAAGGGTAGATGGACTTAAGACACTTGCTGCAGAGACCTACAACAGCAGTAATCAAGTTCTGATGAAATGCATAATGAAAACTGACAGCACAGAATGAACATTTGTGTTAGTTACTATCAGGGATACTGGTTTTCCCATTTAATATTTTCATGCTGGTGCCACAAACTTCCCAAATACTTAAGAAGCCATTCATTCTTTCAATGCATGTCCTTAAACCCCAACTTTACATTAACTGATGTTTGCTGTATGCAGGGAGGGAAACAAAAAGAAAAAAAACCAAAAGACTGCCAAAGATCATTGATGATGTCAAAGAACATCGGCTCCTGCTTGGCAAGGAGCATCCATGGGGCAAGTCCTGCCATGCTCACTTGACTTGGGCTGCTTTAGTGCTGGTGAGGGAGACAGAGACGGTGGCAAGAGCCCAGAAGGGGCAAGAGCTGGATGCAGAGGTGCACGAGAGCAGAGGACCCTGAGGTAAGGCAAAGGGGAGAGAAAGAAGCCAATACCTTCCCCAAAAGGCCATTGTTTTAAGGTTGCTTTCATTACAACAGAGCTTAAGAGTCCATCAAGCATAACTTTAAAACCAAAGAGAGCACATCCCTCCCCAGCAGGCAGCTGGGACAGGGAACAATCTACTGCCAGGAGAAACTGCTCCAGGAGGACATGCAGGTCTTGGAGCTGGAGTTGAGCCATGCCTAGAGACAAGCCCCAGAGGTGTTGCTTTGGTTAATCTACTGCACAGCACTTGTCAGAAATTCATTTGGCTTAAGAGCAGCTCGTGGCAGTTTAGCTTAAACTTGTTGCCTTTCTTAAGTTAAGCCACAGATATGAACATCCAGAGAGGGCTGCACAAAAATTTACAACCAAATCCCTCAGGCAGGTGAAGCAGCTGCAAGTTAAACCCCTGGCAACCCAGAAGATGATCGATACACTTCACCTCACCAGCACCTGATAAGGACTTGTGAAACACCACAGAAAACTGCAGGTTTGCAAAGAGCACAGACCTGAAACTTCCCTTTTTTTGGGTGGGAAAGCTTGTGCCAGCTGGGAGAGAGTGAGGCACCACTCAACTCCTGAAATTTCTGGCACACAAATGCTTCCACAAGGAAGACATTTCATCCAGAGCCTGGAACGTTCAAGTTTCGCAGAGATAAAAATGAGCTTGACAATCTCTCCTGACTTTTTTCATTCTCAAACACCTTCCTGCATCTTCGGATGTGGCAGTGTTTTAAAATCCAAGAGAAAACAAACCTGAGGGATCTGCAGCATTACAAAATATGCTTTTCTTGGAAGAAATCTTGAGTTTTCAGAAGTTTTCACATACATCTTTGAGTCCTACTAGAGACTAGACCTCTCTCTTTGCTAGCACAAGAGCCCAAGTCTCTGCTCAAGTTTCCCCACAAAACTAAACCTTAAACCTGTCAGACATGAAGATACAATTTCTTAAAATAAAGCAAAATTGTACCCAGATTCTGGGGAAGTCCAAGGAAGTATCTTGTTGACAGAAGTGATTTAGAAATGTGATAAATTTAAGACGTTTACCATTAAGCACCATTTATTTCTGTTCTCTGATAATAAAGTATATTCAAGGAAATTATGTCAAAGCCTCCAGCTTGTAACTAGCTTCTAAATAATACCGAAAATAGAGACCTCCACCCTTCTTGAGCAAATAACTTGCCTTAGAACCCAAGCTCAGAACCCAATTTTCTCTCTCCCCTGGCCTATCACAGAATGTTAGGGGTTGGAAGGAACCTCTAGAAAACATGGAAATTAACATTAATTAACATTAACAGTGATGGAAGAGGTGAATAAAATGAGAGAAGGAGGAGGACTTGTGAAGCAGAACGGATGTATTTCAATGCACAAAACCAATCTCACTATAGCATGTTTCTCCAGGAGACAGAGCACCTCAAAGCCTCCAAGACAACCAAAAAAACCCTGAGACCTCACTTGAGGCAGCAAGAGAAAGCCCAGGGCCTTCTACTGTGGCTTAAGCTTCACAACTCTGCTGTGGGGCAGAAGCACCAGCAGGACCAGCATCCCACGTGCACATCTCACCATACGAACCTCCAGCTAATGGTGCTATTCCTGGGGACTCAAGGAGATCAGCAGCAGCTCCTCTGCAGCTTTCCAACCAGCACGTACCATACTGTTGAAGGAGGAGATTCAAGATTGCCACCTAAGAGCAGTGTGAAAAACACGATTACAACAAGGTTAAATAATAAAGGAAAATAATAATAATAATAAATTGATTAACAAATGCACAACAGTGAGGTACAAGGGAAAACATCTGACAAAGGCTGTTCCCAGGGGTGCAGAAGAGGCAAGTGTCTCCTGGAGGGGATGCAGGCAAGAGGTAGGCAGGGACTGTTCCCCTGCCAAGGGAATACTTTGGGAAGGGATCTCAGGAGCGTGAGGCTGAGGGACCAACAGCGGGCAATGGACGCGCCCGCCTAGGGGCTGTCAGGGCTGCAGGGAGGATATGGAAACAGGGACATCCCAGCTGGTGGAGGATTACACCAAAGACTTCAAGCGGCAGACGGGTTTTCACACCCATTAAAGTTTCAGGAGCCGCACAGGAAAACGCGTCGTGTCCCGGGTTACCGGTGTGAGCAGGTCCGGGGGTCTTGGGGGTCGCCCGGCTCGTGGCAGCCCCGCTCCCACACCCCCGCCGTCCCCACGCGCGACCCACCCGAGACAAAGGCCCGGGGGCCTCCCCGGCCCATCCCCTCTCACCGCCCGGGCTCCGCCGCCCACCCCCACGCTGACAGCCCGGTCCGGCCCCGCCGCCCCCCGGCCGCACGTGGGCGAGTCCCGCCGAAGTTAAGTTTGTCCCGGTGCCGCCGGGCCGGGCCGGGCCGAGACCGGGCCGCCGCGGGGGGCCGGGGCCAGCAGCAGGAGCCGTGCCCTGAGCCGCCGCCGGGAGCGCGGGGTTGGCTGT